>WTSP01012935.1:40544-56928 GCA_025331215.1 Actenoides lindsayi | reverse complement strand
TGAGCAGCCTGGTCTAGTTGAGGGTATCCCTGCTCACTGCAGGGGGGCTGGACTAGATGACCTTCAGAGGTCCCTTCTAGCCCTAGCCATTCTATAAGTATTAAAAATAATTTTTAATGCACAGATACAATAAGCAGTGTTGGTAGTTTCTGGAGGAGCTTATTACTGTTGCACTACCAGACTAGGAAAGACTTACTGACATGAGGAGTGCTGAGGAGTAAATAACTCACTTGGTCCTGCCTTCATCATAATTGCATCCAGTTCTCATGAAATGTTGCAGTCTGCTCATACAACTTATTCTGCTTCCTTAAACCTCACAAGATGTTTGAGTCCAACCTGTAATAGATGTTTACACTTCAGAGCAAATAAAGTACTCATTGCAAAACTGAATCCATGGCATGTACATGCTACTGACTCTGTCAGAAACAATGAAAAGCATGAGGTTTTTTTTCTTTTCCATTTCAGATTGAACATTTTCAGTCAGGCTCTCTTTATAGCTGCCTGTGCATTCTTGAAAATACCTTCTGAAGTTCTTATTTGCCCATTTGTATACTATTTACTTTACTTTCCTCTTTTGTGTGAATGTAATTCATTTTGTTTGCTGAGCTGCTTGAACAGAGCACTGTGCTGTTGCATTAACTATATGGCAACTTCAATGGTACTTCACTATATCTTCAGTAATGTGGCTAAGAGTTTGGACATAAATCAGAGCTGACATCAGTCACTAGTGGCCATAAATGCCTTGATCTATTTGTCATTGCCATGAATTGCAGTACACAAATCACTGTTTCTTTTATGAGAAAATACATCAACAGTGAATAAAGGAGATGCAGCTGGTGCTCTATAGTGCTCCCTCTTTTTCTGTTACCTTCCTACAACCCCAAAAAGTGTGTCTTTACCTGTACATTTTCAGTAGTGGTTTTGGTTCCTAGATAGGAGCATTAAGCATGGGGAATGGGGAGCACTGGATTCCACTCCTGGCTCCACAGTGGTGTCTGGATCAAACATAGGGCATTCCTAAAGATACCCCTTCCCACTTCCAGGAAGTGCTATGAGATCTGCCGTTGGAAAGTGTCTCTGAAGTACTAGGTGTTACTGATTGTTTTTTACAGATGGACATTTTTAAAACGTTATGTAAATTTCAGCTGCACTCCCTGAAAAAATATACACAAAGGAAGCAGAAAGAAAATGAGAAGAAGAGAGAGAGAAACAAAGCTGCTGCCGCACAAAGGTTGATCTGGTAATGAGGAAAAATCTCTGCCTCTCAACAAGCATACTGAGTTAGTTGTGCCAAATCCATTCCTCATGCAAACCCGTTGCCTAGGGATGTTGTTAGGTGCTATGGCCACAGTATTTTTGCCAATCCTGAAGACTTTATTATTTTCTTACTTTGTTGGAAGAGGCAGGAGAAAAATTTAAAAAGGGAAATACTTTCCAGTGATCCATTTGTAACAATTCTAAACTGCAGAAGATGTGGAGCATAAAAACCTTGGTGGTGCCTCCTTTAAATGTGTATTGTTTCACATTGGACTGTAATCTCGATTTCCTTGATTGATAGGGCTATAATGCCTAGGAAAGTGTGGAACGGATGAGCCAATCAGAAATAAAGACCCAAGAAAAGGTCAAAATGGTGGAGCACTTCACTATATTTCTTGAAAGATGCTGGGTATTAAATGTCAGATGCAATCTTTGTCATGAAAATGAAGTAACAAGCCAGTAATGTGACCCTTTCCTTTGAATGATAGTCTTGTCACTTTTTCTAATGCTCTTGTAAAATATTTAAATAAAAGAATACATTCAGGAAACAGAAAGAAAGTGGGAAAAAGAGGGAAACAAAATATCATTAAGATACCTCTTTTTCAAACTTGGCCGCCTAAAATCAGATACTAAGAGTTCAAAACATACCATTTGCATTATTGTTGTATTAAGATTCTTTCCACTTTGGGTTTTGACTAACTCAAAGTTCACCTAGCAGCAGCCATAGGCTTGATGGTGCTTGTCTCAGTATGGGCAGGCATTTCTGTTTAGTGAGACAAAGGAAATACCTACCAAAATAAAATAAATTTGACAGCCTTTACTAGAAAGATCACTTCCCAGCTGAGATACATAGCCTTTTACAATGCTCAGCTTTACCTTTTAACATGTATTTCTGTCTCATCATAGTACTCTGAGTTTTTAAATCAGTAAGTCTAAGACTTCCTATAGAAGATCCAGTGTGGTCATTAATTCAATGCCCAGTACCTCTTTGTTTTGGCAGTCCTTTACGCTGGCATGTCCCCTCTGATCTTTGTCAGCTGCATCCTCTTCTTTTAAAATTTCCCAGTGTAAAAAGTTTTCTGGTCGTTGAAGAGCATGTTTGGAGAAATATATTAGGAGGCTGCCACTCTGCTGTCATCCTTTCCTTACAAACATTCTGTTAACTTTCCAGCGGATGCACTTACTGGCAGAGGTGCCAGGGAAAATAGTTCAAAAAGCTTCTGCTGGGAAAGACAGGCTTGCCAAAGCTCCAATGACACTTGCTTTATTTATGGACACAAGTAAGCGAGGACGCACAGGGTGGTTGTAGGTGGAGGCACATACTCTGTATAAAGGATTCAACTTGGGTTATATACTGAAGCATCATGTTTCTACATCATCCTTCATGTAAACAATTCACTTCTATTTGGAAGGAAATCAGCAAACAAATAAAACAGTTTTGCAAGTTTGTCCTATGACGTTATTACTAGTTTTGCATCCTTGCACTGTGGTTAGTGTTGGACATGGTTTAACCTATATAAAAATTGAAAAAACTCTTTCAGATGAAGCAGAATTACGGCTAACTTCCATCAGGACAAAAGCAATTTTTTTCTCTGACTATACTGACAGATAACCCATGGCGGGCATTGACTTGGTACCATGAGAGAGACAAAGTCACAGTGACTATGTCCAGCCTGTGGAGTAGGTACACACAAGGACACTCACTACAGTCCTGTCCTTGATGGCTTAGACTGGGAATTGGTTGTACACTTTTCAGCTCTCCTTCTTGCCTCATGCTTCTCTTTTCTTCCTCTGAAAGTGTAGCCGTGGAAAGATGGGATTTCACATCTTGACACTCATCTCAGTATGGAGTAAGGGAGTGATCAAAATACACATCAGAGCTGAGCACTATGACTTGGTAAGTTCTCCTACCTCCTCCTGTAATGATGTATTACAGCTATATGTCAATTGAGATTGGTGCGATTCTCATCTTGACTGTTTGCCTTATGCACACTTTAAGAAGTTGCAATAACAACACCTCAACTGATTCTTCCCCTCCAAAAAGGACAACCAATAACATCTTTCATATTATCTGAAAGATTGACAAACAGGGTTTTACAGATATAAAAATTCCCTGCAAGAAATGGGAATGGGAATAAGGGATGCTATCAAAATTAAATATGCTATATTTAAAATGTTTTCATTGTTGTTTTTTCTTCAGTATCGTTACTTGAAAAGAAATTACATTATTTCTTTAAGTCACTGTTGCTGTGAAGCTGATCAGGCTGAGAGCTCTGGTCACACATCTAGAGCTCACTTAACATTTTAGTCTTGTAGGAGACTGTGCTAACTTCTTCGATCTACTGAGCTCATTTATTTTTCTTTATTCTTTCAAACTCATGTGGACAGAGTAGGCTTGAAAAAATGCTCATCAGACAGCATTTTTTTTTTCCCCTCATAGAGCCCAGATGAAACCTACTCCACTTTCTGCACACATTCTCCATTCCTTCCTTCATCTCCACCAGCAGTCATGGGGACCTGCCAACTTTAAACTGCAAGGGAACCTTTTCCCATTCAGCTACCTGGTGGTTCATCAGAGAAGACCACAACCATCAGCTAGTTGACCATTCTTATATAGAATATTGCAGAACACTTGCCAGAGAGTCAATCATGGGGATATAAGGGAGCAAAGAAAGGATCTACCCAGAAGCATCCTGACTCAGCTTAGATTGATGCCATCCATTTGCTTCCCCTTCAGGCTACTGCAGAGGGAAGGCACTGAACTGTAAGCAGCAGTCATTTCACTGGAGAGCAGCAGCCTCAAATTCCATCCATGACTTTCTTATTGCTAAGCATTCTTTTACCACAGCAAAAGTATTTGTTTAATGGGAACCAGATTTGGGTCATAAAACTTAAGCCTATCAAGCTTTATATTAGCTAATGTTTACCTTATTGTATTCTTTTTTACTCTCTCTCTCTGGTAAAAAAAGACATTGCTGTAAAGGGAATGCAGGGAAGCAAATGAACCAAAGGAAATCAGGAAATACTATGAACTGCATGTGACTCGCAGCTGCAGGGTTCCTCACAATAAAGAACCCTGCCTCAACAAAGTGGCTTATGTGCTTTAACAAATATCAGCTGTTTGTTTGGGGTGTAATGAACAAACTAGAGCCAGAGTGACAACTGCTTCAAGTAATTATGAAGACAGCTTGCAAACTATGGCCCCACTTGTTTCAGATTCTAAATGACGACAGTCGGGCCACTGTTGCTGCCAGCTTTATTTCTGAGCACTTTTATTTCCATATTTCAAAGGTCAGTGTGTGGTGGAGATGGCAGCCAAAGAAAGCCTGTGTGAACCATGTGTGTGCCTGTGTCTTTTTGAGAGGGGAAAAAAAAAAAAAACCATTTTTCAGCATTACCTTTAACTGCTATATTAATAAAAAACTCCTGATGAAGTGTTTATAATATGTTAAAACCTAGAAGCCGAGGTGAGTTTAGGGTCTTTTCTGTGGATATCAGCAATACATGCAACGAGAGGTACTCTGCCCTGAGGAGTTTACAGTGCTAATGTTAGATATAGCAAGCCATGATTTTAGGGAAACTCAGTGTTGTTCTTCTACAGGGAGCAATGGAAACACAAAATAACTTCTCTAGGCACATAGATGGTTTTCCAGCCAGGTAAAACCTGAATTGATTTGAAAGCCCCTGAACCTCAGACTGTTACTTAGGCTGCACTTTTCCCTTCTTCTATAATTTACGTTGTATAATGCTGTTGATTTATGCATATACAGAGGCTGAGGATTTTGTGGTATAAAATAATCATCTAAAAGAACCAACCCTTGTGCTGAAGAGATTATCACATACATGGAACAATGCCTGGTGGAACTTCTACAGGATTTTTTGAGAGATTTTACCAAAATACTAGTATGATTTTTCCACAAAGTGATCTAATTTTTATTTCATATGCTTTGTTTTATTTAATGAATATATCTACTAAATCTCTCATGAGATAAATGTGAAATAGAACAGGAATGGAGTTGAAGGAATAAGGAGAGGGTTGAAAGTTAATGGGTTGCTTGGTGAGACACTGACAGGGGAAGCTGCCTTGGTCACAGAAATGGGGTCTCATTTTTAGCACACCTTGGTCACACTAGGATTTGTGGGAGAAAGGTATGAATAGAATGAGGAAGTTAAGGATCTCGAGACAGGAATGACAGAAGTTAACATAAATCCTGTGGAGATTTAAAAGCAAGAGATTTACATGTGGTGCAACAGGAATGAAACTGCTGATTTCCAAGGAAAAAAAGAATATGGATTTATGCGAGTCACCTGTGTAGGCTAGAAAAAAGAAGCCAAGCAGGGTCATGGCAGCATCTTGGCTGCGCTGACAAGAAACGCAGATCAAGAGAAATTATTAATGAAATAGGTTATGAAAATATGGAGTATAGTGTGACAAAAGTAGAGGGACATTTGTGAGATGCTGTGGATGTAAAAGTGACAGCAGTTACCCTGGCTATTGCAAGACTGGGTGGCCAAAAGCCCCATCGTTGGAAGGCTTGGATACAGGGAAGCCTATGAATTATCTTCTCAGATGTTTATCTATGTGACCTGAGATCACAGTGACAGGGAGGAAGAAGGAAAATAAATAGTGCATCTTGTCCTAAATTACAGGAAATTAGAAATTTCTTCAACCAAATCCAAGAATAAATGCAAAAGACTTGTTGAAGGACAACAGACTGCAGCCAAAGGTAGACACATGCTCCTTCAGTGAACTCTGAAGTGTTTGTTAGTCAGATATAAATAGCCTTACTTCTAATACAGTCCAGGTTTGCCAGCTGCCTAATCTTTTTTTTACCCTGGTTTTGAAAAGACAGAGTAATTTCACTTACTATTGAGCCCATTCTCAGGCATCTCTTTGATTCAGAAGCACTCTTAAGCCTATATCTCATTGTAAACATCTACATTTCTCCAATATCCACTATCAATGAGGATCAGTATATGTTTTTTTAATGCATTTAAATTCTGGTTCTTCACCTGTTTAAATTATGCTTTCATGTGTTCATGGGAAGAGACTGATAAAGTTTAAGAGGTTTCCTTGTCTTGGTGCTCCTGTTCCTTTGTGTAGAATTGTCTTCCTTTGTGTAGAATTGTCTCTTCCATAAGATTTGATGCACGTGTGATGCATCCTTTCAGGAAAAGCACCCATGAGGCTATATGTTCCTGAGGAACAGAGCATAGAGAAAAATATAGCTGATGAACAAAATATATGTGCTGAATTATCTGATATTACGCATTCCTAATGTATAAAGCTTTTGGTCTGAAAAGCCTAGAAAAAATTCTACTGACTTTGATTATTCCCTATGTAGGATAATTTGCAGTATCTACTTGTGACATGCAAGTTGTAAGCTAACTGGGTAAAATTTGAATCCCTTTATGATAGCCCTTTTCTTAGTTTCTCTCATAATTATAGTTTAGTCTTCTTCAAGCTTCACTTGGCAGATTTCCCAGACTATCTTTTTGTAGGGTGGCTCCATTAAATTCAGCAGAGAGCAGCACATGCCACTCTTAAGTAGTTGTTTCATGAGTGGTCTCTGAATTTCTTTTAGTGCTGAGTGCATTCAGTTTCTGTTTTTCTCCTGATAATCTTAGTCTTACAGCACATGCTCACACAAACTTCTCCAAGGGCAGTTCAATCTCAGCTGCTCCATCTGAAATGAGGGAGGCAGGGAGCTATTGCTCTAGCTGTCTCTCATGGCTGTCAGTTGTAGTGCTTTTCCCGGTTGAAGGCCCTGGAAATTTTTGCTTCTTAGCAAAAAAGCTGATACAGTGTCCTAGCTTCCCTTTTCTATTGCACAGTTATTGGCATATAGAAATCGGAGTGCTAAGCTTGAATACAGATATGCATTTAAGTCTCAGTAAATCCCAGAATAACATAAATAAAACCTTGAAAATTAAGCCACCTTTTTCTGTTACTAATAATGAACAATTAGGTTTGTTCTCAGTAACATTTCTACAGGTTACAGTTGTAAATGATAATAAAAATGCAATATTACTAAGCAAGTATGTGGTAGATGGTAAATCTATGTGTTATTTAGTGTGTATCAATAGATTGAGAAGGAGGTGTAGAAATGCCTCGGTAAAGCATGGTAGCATTTAATGCTTGGCTTTTCTTTTTTTTTCTTTATACTGCTGAGCTCTTTACTTTGAAGTTTGGCTGCTTGTTATTTCTGTCAAGGGTGGACGTCATAAGAAAAGGAGATAATCAGTTGCCAAGGCCACTGAATGGATAAATTATTGAGGTGAGACAAAAATACAGGCTTTGACTTCCACAATTACTGAAGTGAGCAGTGTTAAGCTGGACTCTTACACCATAACTGTGATTCTATAGATGACACTTTTGGAAAGATATTACCATTTGAAGCCAGAGTTGATCAGCCATGTTGATTAATGCTTACACACACACACACACAAAATTTAAATACAGACAACTGATGTGGCTCTGGTCGAAGTAAACAATTGAATGTAGGAGATCATGGATTTCAGGGATATCTTATAAAGTAAGCTAGTGATAAAAATATTTCTTTTCTTTTTTTCTCTCTGAAAGACATTGTTTCCCATGGATTTGCCTTGTCTGGGATTCAGTGGGCTAGGAAAAGGGAAACCGTACAATTTTCCTCTACTCTGTTAGACTTCTTCATGATTGACGTCTCCAAAGTTATTTGTGAGCAAAGTGATGTGCCAGTGCAGAGGGGCTTGTAGGGAGGGGCTTAATTTAGAAGTGTATTGAGTTTGCTGGGAGATTACCATTTTTCACCTTAGGTAGTCTCTATCTTTATTCTTCTTTGACAAGAAACTAAGGGTTTGATGCCAAGAAGCACAATGAAAAGGAATGGTTTTCCTTGCCCATTATCTTCCTCTTCGTTGAACCTGAGAATACACTTATTTATTTCTACGAGAGGTTAACTCAAGAGTGGCAAGGTACTTTTTCATTTTCATTTACTTTCTCATATCCCATTTCTGCTTTATGTTGTGATGTAATGTAATGGAATTTTTAGTACTTTCTAAGACCAGGGCTTTTTATTAAAAAAAGGTGACTAGGCAATTATAGCATGGAAATGACATTAAAAAATCTTTGCTATAACTGGATTCTTGCAGCATTTTTAGTTTTGTCTTTATTATAGTGCCAGAATCCATTCTCCTTATCATCAGCTGTATTTGTCTTCATTACTAGCAAAAGAGGAAAAGGAAAAAACCCAACACAATAAATAAACAAACAAAAAGAACTGCAGATCAAGCAGAAAATACTGACATACTAAGTTAAAAAGGGATTCCCACTAAAGTCTTCTTCTGAGATCCTAGTCTTGAAGTGTTTAGGACCTTTACTCATCAGCACAGACAGACATTTCTGCAGTTCAAGGTCCTTAATGTGTTCTGTACCCCACAGGCCTTACACTTGCAAAAAGAGGAGGGAGAGGAATCTTCATTAAAATGAAAAAAAAAACACCTTAATTTTCACATCTGTGCTACAGAGTGATGTCACTGTACAAATAGGCTTTAAAAATGAAGACTTTTCTGTGAAGACTTGTGCTTTGCTCCTGAAAATTAAACCTAATGTATTGGTGGAACAGTACAGTGTCAACTTTTAGTATGTCAGGAGATTTTTCCTAGAAAATTATTTTTAAATTCCTGACAGCTAGTGCAATCTAGCACATTATAAAAGCAAAATATCTCCCCCAAAACACTTTCAAATCTTTGTATTAAATTTTATATCATTTATTTGCTCATTAACATTATATCTTAACGTGGCCCAAGGACCAAGTAGTAATTTTCCACTGCAGGTACAGTAGTATTCAGAGGGGAGCAATACCATGAGGAGAGAAGTCACAGCCTTCACTGTTGTGTTTAATATTTTAATAACATTGCTCAAAATATCAACTAAAAGATCAGATCAAAAATTAGGAGGTCATAGGATGAAATATAGTCTTTGTTTATGAATCAGAGGAAATGAAGTTATGTTATAGGCTTAGCTGACAAGAGAACGGGGAAAGTGTTTTGCTAAAACCATGTCTTCACATCAGGAAGATGTCAGGATGTAGATTTATGCCGTGTTTGGTTAAAAACTAGGGGGGCAAAACTAAAGTGATGATGGTCATTGAAACGAAATAAAAATTTGGTTGAATATCATCTCACTCTCCCTGTTGAAGGTATGTATCTATTTGTCAACATGTGACAAAGTCTTTGGAAGATGAGGGAGTTATGTTTATCTGCTGATGAGATTGGGATGAACAGCTAATGTTTTTTAAACAGCAAGTTAAGAGTGAACAGAAGTCTAGGAAACACCCATTTAAGGCATCATTGTATCCATCCATGAATATAACCTTCCCCAAAGGAATCACCAAATCTGAGAAAAAAATGTTAGGCAGAAGGCTGACACCATATATCTGGTGGCTCAGCCCAGTGTGAACGTAACAGGTCTTTAGAGAAGTCTTCCAGCTACTTAGGCCAGCTGTTGATGCCAGTTTACAGCTCTTCTCCTAGTTTACAAAGTAATGAATGAGTCAAGTCTCACCTACATAAAAGATAAAAATTTCTGTGACAGCTGAGGAGATTACAAATCCCAAATATAAAGATTTACCTGTCTGTGAGGAAAAGGAGATGGAGAAAGAAGGTTTGCTATGGAATGACCTGGCCTTGGAGATCATGCAAATTCAAATTCTGATCACATTTTAGCATGAATTGTAAATCATTTAGATCCTATGTGACAGTCATAATCTCAGATTTATTTCTAAATTTATATTTTCAAAACTCCCTAGTCCAAACAGAATTTTAGCCTCAAAGATGGTAAAGTGGAAGTGACCCGAAAATTCCCAAAGGGTTTTGATGTTGCTTTTGATTTGTATGTGTAAAGTCCTCATATCTTAATACTGACACTTATCACTGTGTTAAGAAAAGTAAGACAGAATTAAGGTAGAATTCCACTTCAAAGTAGAGGTAAATCTGTGGGTAGAATGGAGAAATGCAGGTAGAAGAATAACTTTTGTACCAGGATACGTGCATTGATTTCGTGTGCCAGTTCACAGTTTTCTAAACTGCGGGTAGAGGGTTGTTAATGCATTTTATCTCATGGGGAGATGATCACACAGTCATTTAATTCATACCTTGTTTAATTAGAAAAACAATGTGTCTCAGCACTAGCATCCACCTTAGAGAAAATATCCCTGTATAGCAGACCAGCTGTTCTAGGTAAAACAAACATGGCACATGGGATCCATGCTATATACCAACTGTGGGGACTTTGAGGGCTATAATTCATTGGGTTCTAAAACATATCTAAAATTAAGTTTGAGTAGGTGGGTCAAAAGAAGTCCCATTAGTTTATCTAGGCAAATATACAGGCTAACAAAGGATGACCTTGGTGCAAGTGTCTGTTAAGCCTGTAGATATTTATAAATTATTTAGAGCAAACTTCCCCACACTACATATTACTTTATTAATTTTATTCATTTCTTTAATAAAAAGAATGCTATTTTATCCATTGTCTAGGAGATACTGCTTCTTAATGTTCAGCCCCAGTTTTCCGCTGAGTTTAGTTGCCCTTCCTTCCTGTCCTCGCAACTTTTGAAAAGACCATGCTACAGAAGCATAGGCCCAGAGAGACCCCTGCAACTGAGGCAATGCAGCATTGGCTTGAGGCTTGCAGTCTGTAGAAAGAATAATAGCTTTGAATATCAGTAGCTATTGTGCATAAGCCTGGGGGGCTCAGGTCAGTGTTGGCTTGGGGATCTCCATACCACACTGTCTTCCCTGGTCTTTAGAGACATGGTTGTTTAGCCCTTGTCTTCCCTGACCAGTAACTCTAAAAAGGACATTTATGACATATGAGCTATACACCTGTCAAATCCTTTCGGGCTACCAAGGTCAGAAAAATCTAGTTGACCAGTTCACTCATCCACTGCATTTGGCAATAATGTTACTTAATATTAATAGGGCTTTTCAGATACTGCATTATTGAATTAAATAGTTGGTGGAGGTGAAGTTGGAGATACTACTAAAAAATTACAGATAGTTCTGTGTCGACTGAAGGCAAATTTGGAAGCTACAGTTAATTATCTCTTTAATCTCTTATATTGAAACCTAGCAATAAACTAAGGAAAGATGAAGTTGACCTGCAAGAACTTGATGGGGACAAAGCAAGGGCTACAGAAAACCAGAAATATTATGCATAATTAAGAAAATTGCTAATGATCACTTTAATCAATGAAATTAGAGATGGAAAGGCTGCTAGGTCAAGTATTCCATCCAAAGCCTCTGACAGCTTATTTCCTTATCACTGAGAGAACAGTTTTCAATTTCATGCCTGATTTTGGCTTATCTTTCACTTCTAGCTAACCAGCTAAATCTGTCTGAATTTCACAGATCTGATCCTATTTTTTTCCAGAAAGCTTAAGGCAAAAAGAAGAAGGCATTTGCAAGAATGGAGGGTTAAAATATGAGGGATTTCCATGAGAAAACACTCTTCTGTAGCTCATCCTAATCTGTTGTGGGTTTGCCTGCAACAGCTTTGCATTTATTCTCTGCCCTGCTTCTTAGCAGCAGCTTGCACCTTTGATAGACTACAAGAATTTTGGGGGTAGGGCTGGGGGCAATGGAGGTTCGCATTGAGATAGGGTTGTAGTATGTCATGACTTGGGCACTTTCCACCATGTAGCTACAATCTCCCCTAAACAACTCCATGAGCCCTCAGAATGATGAATAACATCACTGCAGTTTGGTCACAAGCTCCAGCAAGCCTGGCCAGGATCAGCTGCCCTGTATGACATTTTGCAGGACACTGATATGTCCAGCTGACTCGTCTTTCTAGACTCAGTAACAAGCCAGAAGAAGCAGGGGAATCACTTGCCTGGCTCTGCCTCTGCTGATAAAGGACTGGCAGTGATGGGTTTTGAGGGGCACTTAAGACTAGCACTCCTGCTAGCCTTATGTTTCTGCACCCAGGTAAACTGAGGTTCATCACAACAAATGTAAGTAGGTCCACTGTCTTATTAAAGCAACAGGCCCATATTCCTCCCTAGCCTAGTTTCTGGAGACAGTTTTTTGTCAAGAAAAACTTGATGAGGAGTGAGAAGACTGTATGTAAAGTGCTAGAGAGGGTGTGCCTGTCCATGAATCACAAAAATTGGATATAGTATAACCTGAAAGATGCAACAAAGACTTGAATTCTGCTCTTTGTTCCCACCTTGGTTGTTAAGCAATAGGATTAATGTATTGTAGGGCAGGTGTACAAAAACTACAACAACTAAAATAAAAATAATTTTAAAAAATAAAATAGCAGAAATAAGAGTTAACTGTCTCATGCTGTGGGTGTAAAGAGATTAAATACAATTTTAAATACGTACTCCAACTACTGCACTTACACAGCAAGATGCTCTTTGAATTTTGAAAGACAAGAATGTTTCCCCAGAGAGACCAGACATATTATCCTCAGAAAACTGATTTACACCTAGGCTGGAGGAGGCTGTGGACCAGGAGGCAGAAGTAGGTCCAAACAGTAGGAGCGGGGAAGTAGGGAAAATTTCAGGGGTAAAGTGGTGCATAAGCATTTTATTCAGGGGGAAAAGAAGGGTTTTTACACATAAACACAAGTTACTGAATAGTAGTATTGTTTGGGTGCTTTTCCTGTTTAAAATGACTAATCTCCCTAGAGCCGTAGGTCAAAATCCAGGCAGGATTGGCTTTGCCCTTCATCCTCAGTTTCCATCTCCATGGGAATAGATTAGTGCTTAGCAGCACATGCTGTAGCAGGAAACGGTCTCAGTGTGTGCCATTCCTCTGATCAAGAGCATTTCCTCACTCAGTACACTTCTATGAGCAACTCAGGGTTTCTTTTTTCATGGTCAGCAAAGCCTTCTGCATGATTATAAAAAAAAAAAAAAAAATACAGGATTGCAGAATTGTAATTTAATTTTGTGCTTTTTGCATCTCCTAGTAGGAGAATGTGTATATAAATATATACATACAAACCTAGGCTTTTTCAGCTTTCTGTGCTTTGAGTGTCCATATGTTCCTTTCTTCTGCCCTGGATGGAGTCTGTAAGTATAAAACAGTAAGAAGAACCAACAAATTAGATCAGTGTTTAAATTAAGACAACTTATTTCTACTTTTTACAGAATACTAATCAGACCTGCTTCATCTGACACACTTAGTAAGGTCATTTTTTAATTTGAATTAACATAAAATTAGATGAGTAAATCAGTGGTACATATGTTATTTAGATTAGTTACCACTTAAGTCTCTCAACTAGCCAGACATATGGATAAGCTAGACACAGATTAAGCAGGTCTGAGTTGACATTAAAATACCATTCTTGTGATAAATATTTTAATACAAACAAGTATATGGTAAATATAACAAAGATTGCATTCAATTTCAGGATAATATTGCTGCAACTCCAGGACTGTTCTGTATCTGACATAAATTGGTTCAAGGCTTGTTACCAGATGACAATAGAAAACAAAATAATCAAGTTAGCTTCCTTTTAATTGTCTCCCTAGGTAGATGTGGAAGAACTTTATAACTTTACATATTCAAAATAGTAATTACCCAAATAACTATAATTTATTTGTAGCTTTAGGTGGGATTTGGGTGGCAAATTGAAGGACTTGGATTTTTGAAAAAGTGGTATAGTTCAGCCTTAGAAAGACAGCTCTTCCTGATAATAGTGCATTGAACTCATCATGGAGCATCACAATAGGTCTATTTATTCCTTCTTAATTGTAGGTTGGAGTAGGAGCCTAATAGAGTTAGGTGCTCTAAAAGCTCTAAAATTCAGAAACAAGTGGCAAAGTCACTGAGGTGCCTTTTAAAATATATCTTTAGGGCCTTATTGCTCAGCCAACGTGACAGGTGTCTGTACAGAATATCAACACCTCTGTTCCGCTGTGCTTAGAGCAATCTGCTGGCAGGAGTGTGCACTGGCCCAGGGGAGCTGCTGTAAGCTGGTGTGCACATACTTCATTCTTCATAATGTTGACGTTGATTCTCTAATGGCTTTCAGAGGTGAGGATGGTACAGGGGCTCCTTGACTTTTATGACCATCAGTTGTGAGCAGTGCCTTACTGTGGTATTCATACATCAACTTGTTAACTCTTCTGCTGGGGTAAATGCTTTCAGCTCTACTGATACTTGTTTATGTCAGTGTGTCATTTGATCTGGTACTGCACCCACCTTATTCTGCATCTTTGAACTGTTATTTGTATTTGTCTTTCACTTGTAATACTGTGTTCTATAGTTAGAACACTGATTTTTTAAAAAAATATTTCTTTAATCATGCCATAGTGGTGGGATACAAAGGTGCAGTAGTTGTTTGGGGTTTTTGAGCTCTGGATCAATCCTTCTACTTTGTATAGCATGGAAATCCTTGCTTTAGGTTTCCTCTCTAGACACTTAAATCTTAGCTGCGACAACAAGAGACAATACGTTTGGTCTCATCTTTGGCCTTTTGTTGATCATCAGAAACTCTTGTCACAGCAGTGACACATCTGGCAGTCTCTGCCCTGGCCTGTGGTAATAGGGGTGAAGTAGACCCTGACTGAGGCACAGAAAGCTTACAACTTGATTGCTGATGCTTTGCCTGCCTTTCACTAATGCCATTCATTTCACACTTACGTGAACTCTAAACTGCAAATATACAGATCCATTATGCCACATAGCCCTGTGTTATTTCCAGGTGACATTGAGTTACTGACCTGTGTTTTTAAGCTGAAGGGTGGTCGATGACCATAATTTATGCCATAGCTTTTGCACAACTCTGAAATTGCAGCACTGAAAGAGAAAAGTATAGCAAAAATGCTGATCATATTCATAGACTAATTCCATATCAAAGTGTTTATGTTTGCAGGAATGTAAATGTGCGTTTGATTTAAAGAATTTGCTTTTCAGGTGAAAACTCTATCAAATCTACTCTTGTTTTCTAATACTCACTGTTTTATTTAGTTCTGCTCATGCTAATATTTGCATACATTTATGTGTAACACCAGGATAAAATACTTTCAACTCCTGCAGTCAACAACGAAAAAGGGCTTTCAACGCTATGTTGCAAGCATTTCAGCTTCTTTCCCCTGAGATTGAACTATCAGCAATTGAAGTTGTCAATGACTTTTAAATCAAGCCGTTTATAGACCATTATTCCCAAGGCTTTATTTGCTTGATTTCTTTGCAAGTAAAATGATGGAGACAGTTCAACTATTAAAAAGATTTGTCACCATCTCTTCTACTTCTACTACATCAAAGGACACTCTTTTCGTCTCCTGCCTCAGTGACCTTATTTTTTGGGTATTTTCCTATGGGCTGGAGAGTGAATCAAGCATCTGAATATTAGAATCAAACTTTTTAATTTGATTTGTTTCTTGGATTTTCTGTTTTGTGTTTTAAAGGGCTCCACAATGTGACCATCGTGTCAAATAAAGAAATGCATTCTGTGTTCCTTCCTTTAGGATAAATAAGGACTTTCGATGATTGATAAACACTGGGTTTCACAAAAGTCATTGGACTTGGCAGAGATATTTTGATGAAATATACTGCCTTGTAAAGGAAAGAGATGAAAACTAGATCATTTAGAAGCCTCTCTTAGAACTAATTTCTGTGAAAAGATGAAATACTATAATATTCTTTTTCAGCATAGTTTAGCATAGTGTTTTCAAACACACGCAAATTGTTACAGAGCCTAAGAGGATAATATTATGATGTTTTTCACAGTGTATCAGGGGAGCAATTCCCAATGATGGCAAAAAAGCTTTAACCCCATCAAACAAGGTCCAAGTGAAACCACATCTGGAGTTTATTGCTGCTCAGTAAGAATGAGATTACATAGGAACAACTGAAGAGGACTACAGGACTGTAGTCTACAGGACAATAAATGAAAGGAGATTACATTTTAGAAATAAAGATGAGCAAACCAAATGAGATTCATGGAGCAAAAACTGTGTAGGGAAAATACTGTTCTGTATGAAAATGAAGGTATTTTAGACACCAAAGAGGGAGAGAAGTTCTTTAAGCTAAAGGAGAGTGCCTACTGTGGAAGAAAAGAAAAGAAAAGAAAAGAAAAGAAAAGAAAAGAAAAGAAAAGAAAAGAAAAGAAAAGAAAAGAAAA
>WTSP01012935.1:25520-36572 GCA_025331215.1 Actenoides lindsayi | reverse complement strand
AGGAAAGGAAAGGAAAGGAAAGGAAAGGAAAGGAAAGGAAAGGAAAGGAAAGGAAAGGAAAGGAAAGGAAAAAGAAAGGGCAGAGTACTGCTCCTATTCATGACCAAAAGATGAGGCATACCAAGGTAACATCAGTGCAGAGTAAGCTTTGGTGGTAACAGTGAATGTCATGGATAAAGTACAGTAGCTGATGAGAAATTACCCTGACTCTAGAATTAAATTAGACTTGGTGCAAAAGATATACCTATTTTTGCTGTCAGACTTAAAGCTAACCTGCTATCAAAAATCAGGATAGAGGCTCTACTGTGTTCTGAGCTGCCACTGAGACTCAAGTGGCATATTTATTTAAATGACTTCACTTTGTGCATACACAGTAGACTTCTTCCTGTGAGTTGAGAGCTTTGTAAAATTATATTACAAACTGACTGTGACACACATTGAATTCGTCATATGATGAGCCAAATAGGATAACACAATATTCTTTTTCAGGTGCACACTTCAGAGAGATTGACAAAATGGGTGAGTTTTTACAGCAGACTTGAAAGCAGTAAGCCCTGGAACCCATTTAAAAGCTTTAGACCTGATCTGCCTGCTGTAATTAAAGATTCTAGTATAAATAACAGTTTAGTTCTAATGCAGAGAGGACAATGGATAAAGGACTGTCTGCAGCAGTTCATATCCAGGCACAGGTGACTCAGATGCGCTGGTTTGATGTGGGTGAAATACTGCTGTGGTAAGCAGCCTCATCTCTCTTTATGGATGCAGACCTATTGTGCCCAGGAGGTGTTTCTCCATAGCTTCTGTAGCAGAGTTTTCAGGAGCACTGCTGTACTGAGTGGCCCCTATGAGCACATAAGCACATAACCAAGTGGAGAGATTGTCCTTTTCAGGACAATATAATAATGTATGATCCTGGACTAGTGGTCTGTGTCTCTCTCAGCATGTTGTGTGAGGTGATGCTAAACCTCCTTGTACCAGACTTATCCTCAGCCTACTGCATTCCCATAGCAATGGCTTTAACATCTGTGTGCAAGTCTATGTGTCATTTCTAGGCTGTGGCTCATGCCCAGAGGCTTTGGTGTCCTCATCATGTATCTGTTCTGAAGGCAGAGGAAGAGTTGCAGGTGCATAAACTGCTGTATGCCAAAAGTGCGTTGTCAAATAAAAAAGACATTGGCAGCATGGCAAATGGGGTGACTAGAGCTCCGGGTTGCCCATGGCACACATGGACATGGCAGCCTGACCACATTCTTGGTGGGCTGTTGCCTTGCCTGGCCATGTATTTTTTGAAGGAAGGGCTACTGCGCACTGAAATTTTGGCCATCAACTCAGCTGAAGGGAACCTGAACTTCTCCAGAGCAGCGGACACAACAGTAGTGACTCCTTTGTCTCTCTATGCACGTCAGGATAGAGGAGGTTAGAGTGAGATTTGAGGATAAAGGTACTTTTTGATCTAGTGCCCTTTTAACCATCTCTAATATCAGCTGCCCTGTTTTCCACCCCATTAACTGTATAAGCACACCCTTTTATCAGCTTAAAGGCCTTAAAATGCAATATTTCATATGTGGATTAAGGGGAATATGCAGCTCTAAGTAGCTCATGTTGATGAATTCCTCTTTGGGGTGAAGTTGTAGAGGACTGCATGGTTTTTCTGTGACACTTGTAGAAGTAACAGGTAAAAAGATGCAATTTGTAAAAAGCCCAGTGAAAGTAATACATTTGTGCCTGAATGCAGTATTTCCCCTAGTGTTTAAATGCATTCAATATTAGAAACCTGAATCTATTTACTTTCACTTTTATAACTAAATCCATGACAATTTATTTTGTATGAAAGGTTAAATGACTTAACAATGTCTTTCTGAGAATGTTTTTGTAGTTCCTAGTTGTTGGAAAAGTGCGAATTTTTTTTTCCTCCTAGATAGTGAAAAAATACATTATTATGTTCTTGCTTTAGCTATGTAAATGACCTTACTGATAAATTAAAACTGATATTTCAAAGCTGTAGTTTATTATAGCCTGATGGAATGTTAGCCCTTATCATTCAACACAGTATTTAACTCTGAATAATATATTAAGCTAACTCTCTGAAATTGTTATTATGAGGTTTTAATGCACCATAAAACACATCTTATGGTCTTCGACATGCTAAAATGTCAGTCTAACATATTAATCTAACATATATCTTGGAAAGCTGTAGCTTGACAAAGTCTGTCTTCATTTCTTGTACTATATTTCATACATGGATTTATGTGCAAGTATGGGATTTACAACATCTGAATAAAATAATTATTTTGTTTTTCCTGCACCTATAAAATGTAGCACAATGAGATCTCAACCATAACTGGGAATCCTAGTTTCTGTCAAAATTTCTTTATTAAACAGTGGTGTTGGCAAAGCGGACGCGATACTGAAGCTATGCATGTGAATGTATTCTTGGATTTGCCCTTGGACTTTCCATGTTTTCCCTTTCTGATTTGAAAGAATTGGTCTTAGATTAGATGTTACTATTTTATTTTGGCAATTCTGAGGAAAATGCACTAGCTAATATTGATCTAGAGGATAATGGGGAAGAAGAGGAACAGGGAAATAGATTCTTCTGGGCTCAGACTCTTGCAGCATGGAATTTGTGCAGAGGATAGCAAAAAGAGGTTTGTGAGCCACTATCGCCAGTCAGGTGGGCCAAGACACATTTGTGTCCACTGAGTCTCAGAGATACTCTGGGTCTTGTTAGGACCACTGCTGAAGGTGGATTTACACTTAACCTGCTTCTCTCAAAACTAGAGCTAAAAGGTAGGCAGTGTATCTGCTGACCCAAAAATTTGGCTAACCTTTTTCATCTTCTGGGGCAAGGTGAACTCTCCCTCCTACTGCTTTTTTCTTTTTTTTTTTTTTTTTTTTTGTGATGATCAGGGTGAAAAGCAGAAGCTGTCTGACAGATGTTGCATCATCCAAATATTCATACTGCAGCTGGTCAATATGAGGTGAGTGTGCTCTGCAAGGCTTACACCTAGACACACTACTGCAAAGCAGTCGGTTTAGCATTGAATCCATGAACCACAACTGGAGTTATCACTCCAGGACTCTCTTCTGCTGAGATATGAATTTAACAAATGAAAGTCCCAAATGAAAATGGTTTCTCTTATTTGTGTCTATATTAATCACTTCTAGACTTTTGATGGAATTTGATAAGTGCCACATGAAGAATGATTTAAATGTGATCCCTATTTTTCCATACTTATTTTTTTTCCTTTCTTGTAGGAATACATACTTCACACTCTGTCTCTACCTGTGGACTAGATGTAGTATTTAACGCGGTATGTTCATAGTAACAACAGCTGTCCTTGCATGTGCTTTACATTTCCTGGTTTTCAATCTAAAAGGCTTGACTACTGCCATGCTTAATACTATAAAGACATATTTTGTGTCTTACTGGGTTCTGAGCTAGTGTTAAAAACATGAAGCCTGAAGACTCTATTGAGACCTGTATTTGTATTGTCTGAAGACACATGCTTAGAAGCATCTATCCAAACATGTCAAAAGCTATCTAATCCAAGACTTTTGTTCTGATTTTCTAAAATTTATCTTTGCAGCCTACAGGAACTGCCTTTGATTATCCTGATTATGTGTCTGTAATGATCAGAGATACTATTTTCTTATTTTAAAGAGGTAACAAAGAGAAAAAAGGAGAAAAATAATGACCAGATATAATGCAGAGGGCACAATAAATGAAGGGAAGAGCAGTATTTCTTAGTATGTTGTCAACTGAATGAAGGTTGTACAGTTTAAAAGAGAGGTTACAGGGTCTACTGCACAAGAAAATTTCAATTTGGGGCCAGCAGTGGCCACCTGTGGTAGGGAAAATGCTCATGAAGGAGAAGAAACAAGAAGTATGATGCATGGATAATAGGCCTCATAAAGAGATGATTCAATAAAGCATCAGCTGGAGAGACTTCCTAGCCCTAAAGAAGTCTTTGTTAGGTGTGTGCTGCTAGATGCTGCTGTTCTCCCCATTCCTATTGAAAAAATCAACAAGGGACTAAGCAGTACTTAGGAAAATTAGATTACATTTCCCTCTTATTATAGGAAATGTGCTTTTTTGTTCAGTAGAAAATGACAGAAGAAAAATCTATTTGTTATTAGGGGGGGTTTGTGCATATCTTCTTTCATAAAACAAATCTCCAATGAGTCTTTCTCATACAGGTTTCAGGGAAATAGTTCTCTGGTTATATCTAAGGGAAATTTCTGGATTGTTACAGGGACAGATATAGATTTCTCCAGTCCAAAGCAAAAATTCATAATGTGCTCATAATGACTGATCTACATGATCTGGATATAAGCAGGCATAAAAATATTTATAGGCAAATGATTTACCCTGAATGTTACTGACATTAGCCAACTGCAGACAAATGACAGTATGTGAAAATCTGTGAAGATGTAGTCATCACCAAAGAGCTCAGCGCTAATTAGTTAATCCAAGTGGATGGCTCTTGAAATGAAGCATATAAAGTATTTGAAAATTCAGATCTTCAAAACTTCAGTAAATGTAAGTAAAATTCCAATGAAATGGATGGAACTGGAAACACATATTTGCAAAAGGAGGGATTTCTGATCTTAGCATAACTACTGGAAGTGTGGGGATGCATCTGTACAAAGGCTCAAGTCAAGGGGGCACACTGAAATAATCCGTGACACTCTACAAGCGCTGGTTGAACTCATGTGGAATATTTAAATCATTGGACTTCATGCTTCTTTGCTTCATAGAACTGATCACATCATCCACTTCAGTGGCACAGTTTCCAAAACCAAACCAGCCAACCAGCCCCTCTAAGCAAACAAGGGAGCTTTGTATCTTAAGGTGAAAGAAAGCAGGGAAATTATTTCCTGGGATGACAAAGAAGAAGTGAGTCACAGAATATTTCCATCAAGAAGTTGTTGACAGTTTGAAGAAGGCAAATAATTCGATGACTAAGTGAGAAGTCTGTTATTTTTCTTTGTTGTATGTTATTTGGGAAGTGTGATTTTTATTTATATAGTTTCTGAGTAATAGCAGAAGAAAAAAGATAACTAATATACTAGGAAGGAAAAATGTCTCTTGGTTAGACTCTGTTCAGTGAAAGATGTAATCTCAGATAAAAGTTCCTAATGAAGGAAATGAGAACACTTAAAGGGCAAGAAGATAAAAAACAATGTGGATTTCTGTGAACAAATGCTTCTATAGGTTTTGTTTCAAGTGTGACTCTAAGGTAATCAATCATGGTAAAACTGTCAACCATGCAAGTCTGAGTGTAAGATGAGGCAGCTCCTGTGTATTTGAAGAAGACTTGGAGACAGGGAAAATATCCTCCATGTGTACCTCGAAGAGGAGAAAAGTGTTTCTAAATTAGATCATGTGAAGTTTCATACATTCTTTTCTTTCTTTTTCTTTCTTTTTCTTTTTTTTTTTTTTTTAATTTATTTGTGTGTGTGTCTGTGTACATCCATGAATTATTTTGGCTATGACAGTCCAACAAATTAGATTCCTCATGGTGTAGATCATCATAACTCTGTTGATATCAGTGAAGTTGTGGCAAGATGCCACCAGTTACAGATTCAATCCATAATGCAAAGTGACAATGTTTTCAGCAGGCTGGAGGTGATATTTGTCTTGATCCTGCTATACAGAGCTGCATAGACATAAGCTAGGCCACATTTTTTTTTTTTTTTTTTTTTGCCAACAAGCAAGCAAGGACAACAAATATTACAGTACTCACTTCGTCTGGATGACTGAAAATAGAGCAAGGTTTTACCTTGGACCATAGCTGTTTACAAAATGTTTTGTTCGGTGATGACTAATACTTAGTTGGGAAAATTCTCCAGGGAAGTTTCTACATGGAACTGACACATCATGTAGATTACTAAGTTGTTAAAATATCACTCTTCCTTTTCAGCAGACATCATGGTACTATGGACTAAGTCATTTGGGATGACCAAAAAGGGAAGATGTTAAAAAGACCGAGGCATCTTCGCTTAGAGCAGAGGTGTTAGCTCTGGTATTCTGTCTAAAGTGAAGTCTGAGGTGGTAAACGTCCTTTGAGGTTTAAAATATATGATCAGTGCCTAGTATCACATATTTGTTTTCTCTTCTCTCTAGGGCAAACAGTTCTTGTGTCTAAGCTGTCCATGGTAGTGTTGTGCTGTGTTTTGAGTATATCTTAGGATGCTTAAACCAGAAAGTCTTAGTCATGAGCATGAATCTATTCAAATGCCAGTATTTATTCATAACATACAGGCATGCCTGTTTGCAGATATAACTCCTTATTTTCTTCACACACAAATGGAGACCAAATCTTCTTTCTCCTTAGAAATATACATATGTAGAAAATGTAACTATTAACTTTTTGCAATTTCAGAAGTTTTTGTTTCTGTCATGCTTAACTTATGCTAGAGATCAGTTTGGAAAATACCATTTTTAAAGTGAAAATATATGCTTATATTTCCTTATTTAGGAAACTCATTAATAATGTCTGACAATGAACTTTTTCATTTTACCCGTATTTTCAAAACTTTTAAAAAACTATTATTATGTTAGTTATGCATTGAAGCTTTCCTTACAAGTTAAGCATGACAAGCACAGAAACAGCTTTTTGGTTTAGTGTACTATAAAATTGTGAAGATGTTACTGACCCTTCTGATTTAAAAACTTCTCCTACAACTTGTCCTCCTGCAAACAGTTTCATTACCTTCAACTTCTTTTGGAAATTGGAGACAACTTGTGACTACGAGACTGCAAGGCTTGATTCGGTGCTTATTTTGCAACTAAAATATGAAGGTCTTTATAATATTACAGAGTTTAGACACAGTGATTACAGAAAGGATGACTTTAACTCTCCAAATGAGTGCTGCATTACAAATCATTCAAAAGGACTTATTTTCAGGGACCAACATTTTGTGAAAATCAAAATCCTTGGTTTATTGAAATTGAAGATACGGTGTTTTCAGTGGTTTGCACACTCTTTCCCCTGCTGTTCTAATGGCCAATTGACCTTATTTCTCAGTGGCCTGTTTTAGCAACTAGCAACATCACTAGCAACACTGTTAAGAGTAGTTTGGGAACAGAATGTCTGGGGATTGAGTTTGGGATGGTACTGAGCCTTCCAAATCTCAAATCACGACAATATATATTTTTGATGGATGATACAGCCTGGACTTCCTTTTGTCTGTTTGTCTGGTTTTCTGGAGGCCATAGAAGGATTTTTTGCTGTGCACAAAACAAAACAAAGATCATTGTTTGTTTTCCTACACAGTATTTGTTAGCATATTATGAAACACATTACAACCAAGATAGAGAAAAATCCTCAGTATATTTCTTTCCTGACATTTTTTCAACAAACCAGTAATTCAGTACTCATTAACATTTAGGTGAATCTTTCTTATTTCTTGCCACCTAGAGGCATGATTTCCAAGCCCTGAAGTTGGCTTATTTCTGCCCTAAGGGGGGGCAGACATCTTTCAGGATAAGTGGAAAACCCCAGTGAATATGTGGGATTTATTCCTCTGCAGGTTGGTTTTTACATGTAAGACTTACCCTTCTTTCCTAAATTGCCAGAAGAAATCCCGACTTCTGCAGGATCCTAGCTGATGACAACCAGAACAGGGAAGAAATGTAGGTAAATATGTTGCCTAATGTTTTTGTTAAATGTCTCACTTAGAAGGAAAAAAAGGACATGTATTTGCACCAGGGAGGCCAGCATTACATTCCCTTAGGTATGAAAAGCGCTAGAGTGAAGTCTGAAACCTCTTCTCTCCTACAGTCAAACACAGCTGCATGGGCTGGAAAGGTGTTGTGTAGGCTATAAAATGAGACATACAAATAATCACACTTTTCTTTCCAAAATCCTCTCTCCTTGACAATAAAGGTCAAGCACAATAGCACTTTAATCGTCTGGTGTTCACGACTAAGGACATGCATGGTAATCTTCCTCAATACTGAGCAGTATTCCTAAAAACACATTATTCATACTTAAGTACTGGGACTTTATAGAGCAGCTGCTCTGTAAATTCACCAGAGGAAGGTGATTAAACCCTTGTATGGCCACTGTATGATATGTAGACCTCTTGGTGCTCTCTTGCTGTGCTATTCTGAATTTGAGGTGTCAGTGATTAAAAGTCAGTGTGAGCTGACTATTTGCAGCTCAGCACTGATGTGATTCAGTAGTTAGTTCTACTCTCATTGAAAAGATGCCAAAAGAACTGGGGGCCCTTTGACATGTCATGAGCCCTTTACTCCAGTGTAAAATTGTGTTTGTTTTCTT
Organism: Actenoides lindsayi; assembly: GCA_025331215.1. Taxonomy (NCBI): domain Eukaryota; kingdom Metazoa; phylum Chordata; class Aves; order Coraciiformes; family Alcedinidae; genus Actenoides; species Actenoides lindsayi. Next base: position 28,281 of record WTSP01012935.1, on the reverse strand, counting down.
ATGCCTATTTTTTTGCCTAATATTTCTCTCCTTTCCTGTTTTTCCTGCCTCTTGATCCTCTTTCATTTCTTGTTTTGCTGTCTCAGCCTTGTGCTGGTGGTCCTTCCCTCTGTCTGTGTCAGCTCCACATCTTCTTACCAGTGAGGGATGCCTTGAAGTTGATATTACTACAAGATTAGTAATTCTCCCAAGACAGCATGGAGCATACCACACTTAGCTAATCCAGTCCTTCCCCTGCTCTCTGTAGAGGACTTCAGAGCAAACAGAGCAGAGAGGGGCTCCAGTGATGGTAGTGTAATAATCCTCTGCCATATGGGATGTAAAGTCTTTTTTTTAAAGAGGGCTATTAATTTTCTGGTTTACTGTTTTCTGTGCTCTTTTTCCCATCTGACCCTGCCACAAGGCACACAGATGATGATGTGCCCTATGTTCATGCTTTTACAGTCTAGGTGGGCTTTAAAATTACCCCCATGTGCCATTCCATCATCCTTGTAGCACTGCATGAATGATATATATGTTATATACTCAGAGGTGGCAGCATTATTTTCATGGCGTGATTTCCTTGCTGTCCTGTAACAGCTGTGTCAGGCAGCAACTGTCTTTGCAAGAGTGCCCCTTGGAAATGAGATCTTTAGGTCTCCATTGTAAGTAACATCCCTGGAGGGGAAATACAAGCAAATGGATCTGCTGATCTCTTCCGCGGAAGACATGAAAGCTGAAAGGGCTGACTTGGCACAACTTTCTTAGTGAACTCAGGTTAGGCAAAATCTGCCCTTAAGCCTAACAGTGAAAAATATGTATGTATAAGGAAGAAGGGACTTGAGGGAAGCTGAAAGCAAAGTAGTGACAGTTCAGATTGCCATTTTAGAAGAGAATTAACAGCTTTTTCTTTGCATCTGTGCATGGTCTCATTCCTACATCTGAGGAGCTCATTACATCCTTTAGTGAGACTAATGTCATGATACAGAGGGATGTATGGCTGAACCTCAGATAAATCCATTGTCTTTTCTCCCCTGGTCTCTGCTCCCTAAAATACCATACTGCTACACAACTGCTGAGCAGCATCTTAATTTTCTGAATTCCCCTCAGAAGTAATCACAGAAAAGCCATCCCTCCATTTCCAGGTGAAGAAAGTAAAAATTCTTAAAGGCAACACTGTTTTATTTGATTTGGTGCAGAAAAAAATGATGTAAATAAATCCAAATGCAGAATCACAAGCAAAACTGGACAATGCTTTATTTTTGCCATACCTTACCATTGTATTTATTTGGATGGCTTCAACTGCTTATCAGTACCATTTATAACTTTGACAGATGCATCTCTAATAGGAAATTGTTTTGTATGAAACTATTGGCTTTTCCAATTCATATATCACATTGTAACTATTTTAGCTAATGACAACACATCTAGAGCAATGTATTTGGCCTGAGAGGGGAAAAAAGCATAAGCAATACATGGAGTTACACATCCTCTGTTTCAACAACATCTCTAACTTGAGAAGTGCCTCAGTTTCTGGGATCCAAACTGAGGCACTTCTCAATAGAGCTTGATGTTTCTGAAGATGCAGAGAGCTCCCTCTGGAAAACAACAGCTTAATATACACAAAGCTTCTTAGTTTTGGGGTGGTGTTGCTATAGTGCTGTATGTAACATATAACTGTATTTGTGCTCTTGAAAAATATAGATACTCGACGTATGCCTTTACCTGTGCCTACTTTACTATCTTTCTTAGCATTTGAGATGAGCTTCAAGAATTTTACAATTGATGCTCCCATTTAAGAGGAAAGCTCTACAAACAAATGTGGTTTTCCTATATAATGTAAGGCTAAAGGTTGAATTACCACAACACACCACAACACTGAGTGGTTTTCTCAACCATCTTCAGTGCTGTTTTATCATTCTCTAACAAATAGACTTGGGTGTAAGTCTGTTATGGAAGGGAGAACAAACTTACCCACCACACAGGAGAATTCCAGGGGCCTCTGATTATCCATCCTATTTATTAAGCATTATAATTTCCACAAGTTTTGGGGCATTTCACTTTTATGTATCATTTTTGCAATAGAGCATCTTACCTGTTTCCCGGAAAACATTTTTTATGTTGTCAATCTTATTAAAAGGAAGGTTTATGTTCTCATTACCTCCTAAAGAAGGCAGAACTAACCAGCTGTGGATTTTTATCCCACTGATCAATGTCATATATAAATTGTGTTGGAAGGTTAATTCCTTGTTTCTGCACTAGAGAACTATAGAAATAATGCAGGTCAAGGACAAAGACATATCCTATATAAGCAGATAGACTCCTGCCAGCATAATCTGTAAGTGGAAAGTTAACACTTGGCTCTTTGAAACAAGTTCTGACCTGACAACAGCAGTAAGCATTTCAGAACTGGGTCAAAGAGACTGAAGGGTCAAAAAATTAATTAATGTTCTGCTGAAGCAACATGATTTTGGTACTGTTAGAGCATGAAATCATTCTTCCCTGCTCCTGCTCTGAAGTAATATCCCCAGAAAAGTTATATGAAATATATCTTTCTACGGATCCTGAATAAAACACAAGAATATTGTAAAACTATATAAAATCAGTGCTAGTACAACTTTAATTCTTTTTAACTATATTTCAGCAGACAAAGGGTTTTTTTCTTCCTTCTTTTTCTTCTTTCTTCTTTTTTTTTTTTTTTTTTTTTTTTTTTTTTTTTTTTTTTTTTATGAGGAGTGTTATATGTAAGTAGTTTTTTATTTTTTTTGATATTTCAAATATT
>WTSP01012935.1:0-20434 GCA_025331215.1 Actenoides lindsayi | reverse complement strand
CCCCCCCTGCCTCCCCCCCGCGCTTGGTTTTTATTTTAATTTTTTTTTAAGGTTTTAACTTCATTGTGTGAACCAGCAATCCAATGCATCAGAGGAATGGCTTGTTTCCTTTTAATGGAATGACATGGCACAGCAGTTCCCAAGCTGTAATATGTTGATTAGGGTTGTGTATAAACTGCAATCAGGTGATAGCTGAACTGGTTTGAAAGTATAAAATCAGAGGAGGAATACATTTAAAACGCATGATTAAGACAGCTGGTATAACCAGGTGTCTGTGCTTCAAGTGCAGTGTGTGCTGGGAACGATCTGAGAGCTGCTGATAAATTTAAGACTGGAGAAAAGGAGCCGAGATGGTGCTTCCATCCTTGGTTGTACAGTGCTGAGCATGGCACATTATAAATAATAGATCTTTCTTCAGATAGTTAACTTATTCTTTAATCGCCATGAGGGCTGTGGTTGTGTGCTGGAATCCCAGTTCAAGCATTTGCAGCTGCTCCGACATGTACTTTCTTTGTGCCCTTGGAAGCCAGCCACCCCCTCCCCAAAGAGCAATCCTTATTTTTTCACTTTCCATGCTTTCCCTTTGCTTGGGCTCTGTGGGAAAAGTTTCAGTCTAGTTTAAGAAAAATCACTCCATTTGAGTCAAAATATTCATTCTATCTTAGAGAACATACTTTGTAACAAAGGCTCTTGAGCACTAGGAAAATGTGCTAGTATTTAGAAAATTTACCTCTGTGTGAGAGCGTATTTGTGTGAACATGCACATATTATTTCAAGATAACAAACTATGATCTAGATAACTGAAGGGCCACTTGAAGCTTGCCTTCATGTTAGCAGCAGTTATTTAATTTTGTTTTTAACTTAGCAATACAAATTTTTTAAGAACATATATACTAGAAAGCAAACATGACTCTATGTCAGCTTTTTTTCTGTAAAAAAGTGCGAGCTGTTACCACCTCCTCCATGAAACATGTCTGTACTAGTGTGCAGCTGGCTGACATTTGTGCTTATCTACGCTTTTGTCATTTTTGATTGTTGGATTAAACTCTGGAAAAGGCGGGGGAAAGTGTTTTTCTTGCCATTTATATAGGTCAGAAATTATTTTCTTTATATACTGAATGTAAGAGAGCGAAAAGAATATGAAATTCATTTTGGCAAATACAGCCTACATTACTGTACAGTTTTTCAGTAACTTAAATATCCTTGAAAATAATAACATGTCATGGAACTAGTCAAATGCTTTATTTCTGAATTACGTTCCACCATACATACAGCTCTTATACTTTGACTTCAGATGGAAGAGAAGAAAAAAAAAAATTCCATGTTAATAGAGAGAGAGCTTGTTCTGAGATATATTTTGGGCATGGGCATGCTGGTGTCTGCAAATATTTTAATGATTTAGGCAATATTTGTTGCATGTAGTATCATTCACTCACCCCAAGTCACACTGTGGGACACCTCCACAAAGCTGAGGCAGGAAATAAGTAACTCAAATTTCCAAAGGCAAACACTCTGACATTCATGGAATAAGAGCCAGTATTGTTTTGCATGTGAACGTGTGTGTATGCATTTTATCTCAGACCATCAAGTAAGAGCTCTGACAAGGCTGAGGGTAAGAGGAATGTATGAGTGTATTTTTGTTACTGAGGATAAGGCTGAGGAAAGACTTTGATTAAAGCTGGTTTGGCTGGGAGAACATCTAAAGACACACTTCTGAAGATCTCGTTAACATGACCCAGTTGAGTTGCAATGCATATAAGGAGTTTGACATTTAGATGTGCGTGCAAGCATGCACAACCTAAATATGTTACAAAACTGGCAGTCAATTCCACAATCGTTAGGCTAGCTAACACCTACCATTTCCTTTAGGCTTCTGATAACAACTGTTTTTTGTAAGCAGAGTGAAAATATTGTCTTCCTAAAGCTTCAGTGAATATAGTATTGTTGTCTGCTTCCAACTGTGAGCAACTGCATTATGTGAATGAATTATAAATTGTTAATTTTCTTTTTGCAGCATAGGCAGTTATACAGGTTTTCCTGTGTTTCATCACAGAGTTGGTTTCTTTATAGAACACATCATATCTGGAGCTGAAGCTGTTGCTTTTTGCCCTGATAATGTGCTTTCTGCGGCTCAGAGGCAGGAGGTCTTGCTGAAATAAGATGTAATTTTATTCACGGTATATCCCTGGAGAGTCCCCCCAGCAGGAGCACAGGGCAGTTATTCGCGCTTGGGAATAACAGACTTTTGCTTGGGTCATCTGGTGTTCGTGACAATCCTGGACATCAGTTCCTAAGTAAATACATTCTTCTTTTCCAAGAAAGCACCGGTATGGTTAAAGTCAGGGACTTAAGGTTGATAACGTTCCTATTGGTGGGACAAGTGCCTGTATTTGAGTTCTCTGATAACCAAAAATCTATTGCAGGCTGGAAATGCAGAAAGGATGATGGACTGGATAATTTGCTCTGGAACTGTGGTCAGTCTTGTTAGGGGAGCTATAATTTACTTCAGTGTTTGAATTTCTTTTCTCTGTACAGTATAACAGCAAGAGTGTAGTTGTTGTGTTATTTCTGGAAGCTAGAAATTCTCCCCAAGAAGATGTTTTTTCTCTTCACCTGAATCAGTGGGAAGGATCAGTTCTCTGGCAAAACTATCTCTGATGACCCTATGATGTAGGGGCAACACAACCCTGTGGTGTGCACATTTCTACTTGTGGACTCTTCTCCCTGATTTTACAGCTATGAGAAGATGAGGTCAGTTCCCTCAGGACATACAACGTGTAAACACCGCTTTCTGACTTTCAAGACTTTCTCAATATTTCCTCACCTCCAGAAGCCCCACCTAGAACTCAGTAGAAGTCAGTTATGTGTGATACTGCAGGTGAAAATGGATCTGGGGAGGAAGGTGAATATTTATACTCTCCTTTCATATTTCCATGGTGTCCCCTTCCTCTTGCAGCCTACCTGTGCCCAGAACTAGGCTGATGAGCACTGGTAACTAAATAGGTCCTGAATAGGTAAGGGCTGTCCTTCCCCCAGCAAATATCTGCTCTTTGTGCTGCCTGAGATGCTGCAAAGGCAGCATACTGGTAAGAAACTCCCTCCTCCATTTGTCTCCAGCTCCTTCCTCCCTGCTCAGATGCCCCCAGTGGCTCAGAAACAGTAACTGGTTTGACAATAAACTTTCACTGTTTGTAATTTAAATTATTTCAAAGGCTAATTTGTTGCCATAAAACAATTTGAATAAGCTTTTTGAGCCTTTCAGCCCTTCTAGCAGCACTCAGCTCTGTTCTCCCAATTGCTTTGTTCCTTGATGTTACTGAGGGACAAATGGTCAAGGCAGAGCTGTGAGCTGATTGAATCATAGAATCAAAGAAAAACAACGTTCTGGTTCCAAGAGATCTTCAAGATCATCAAGTCCAAGTGTTAACCCAACACTGCAATGTCACCACTAAACCATGTCCCTAAAGCACCACATCTACATATCTTTTAAATACCTCCAGGGATGGTGACTCAAACACTTCCCTGGGCAGCCTGTTCCAGGGGTTTACAACCCTTTCTATGAAGAATTTTTTTCCTAATATCCAATCTAAACTTCGTCTGGTGCAACTGGAGGCTATTTCCTCTTGTCCTGTTGCTTGCTACATGGGAAAACAGACGACGCCCACCTCACTACAACCTCCTTTCAGGTAGCTGTAGAAAGTGATAAGGTCTCCCCTCAGCCTCCTTTTCTCCAAGCTTAACAACTCCAGTTCCTTCAGACACTGTTTCTAAGACTTGTTCTCTAGACCTTCCACCAGCTTAGCTGTACTTCTTGGAACACTCTTCTGCCCTTTAATGTTCTTGTAGTCAGGGGCCCAAAACGGAACCCAGTACTCAAGGTGCAGCCTCATCAGTGCCAAGTACAGATCAATTCCCTAGTCCTGCTGGCCACACTATTTCCGATACAGGCCAGGATGCTGTTGGCCTTCTTGGCCACCTGGGCACACTGCTGGCTCATATTAAGCCAGCTGATAACTTCTCCCTTGTCTAAAAGCATGTCTTCTCTGTGTCTACAGCAACTGCACATGTAATGACAGTGACAGAGGAGTGATGGGTATGTAATTCAAGCTCAGGGCAGCTTTTCATTATTTTGAGCAGTGCTGTCCCAGCTTACATTGGAGATGAATGGATGTTCTAATGCTTAAACAGTAGGCAGAGTGCCTTCATTTTCCTAGACTTGGAGTGAATTGGTTTCTCTTTCTATCTTGCTAGTTCTTTAGGATGTGAGCTGTATTCACAGTAAGCATGGGTGCATCAGTTAAAGATAAAGGGTCTTAAATCTGGCACCCAAAGTCACCAGACATTTCTGAATGTCATCAAAAATCCACGATATTTTTCTTAACATAAGAACTCAGAATGTATTACAGGTACCGTCTAATGACTATCCATTAAACATGGGATATAATTTAAATACTGATGGTAAAATAATGCAACATTGACATATCAGGCTTTCTCTCTACTTTTGTTCAACTAAATACAGTTAATAATAAAACTAAGATGCTAGTAAGGATTGGATGTGAAGCAATTTAATATTAAAAATATTTTTCAGTAGTAGACAATGTTTATGTATTCTTGCAAAACAAAACAATTTATATTTGATTCACAACTTGCACCAGCATATATTAAAGCTAAGTGTAATTAAAAGCAAGCATTCTCATGCTTTTTAGGTTCTGTCAGTTGGCATCTTGTGCTTTTTTGTGTTCTTAAAGAAAGAGGCCATGTATACATTTAGTGAGCAAAAAAGATAAAAGAGTTATGACCTTTGTTTCCAAGCAAGGAAATACATGTATATATGTAAAATACAAAAGAGATGATCTCATGGAAAGAAGCCAGATTCTATTAATGCCTTGTCATAGCTTTTTGTTTGCTGAATCTGGCCAGTTCTATTGTTCCCTCTAAATATGACAGAAAATCAAACGTGCAGTGAGCGAGCTGTGTGTTGTTCACTGCTTTGCCATATAACATGGTCTGTTCTGATCTCTGCAACATCTACTCTGAGTTGGATCCCAAATTTGTCAGGGGGTTTAAACACCTAGTACAGGCTGCAGGCACTTTCTCCCTTCCTTTCTTTCAGTGCATGGGATGTATAGGCGTAAATGTATATGAAGTGCTCCCTATGTGGAAAATTGTTGCAATTCTTGATGTTATTTTTAAATTGAGCTGGTGTGTAGAACTGCTGTGCCACAATATGTGTGCCCTTTTACAGATCTTCCCAGGAGCACAGTCAATAGCTCACAGTTCTGTGCCATATGCTCTCCTCATCTGCCCATAGAAAGAGAGACCCTACAGTGGTCAATGCACTACAAATGCCTAAATAAATTAGGCAAATATAGAATTAAAGCAGCCTCGGGCAGCACTACAATATGTTAATGGAATAACTGCACAGTACAGTGACCATGAAAAACAAGATTAATGAGGTCAGGCAGTGTGGACATCCTAAGAAGGTGCAGTGAAGTCCCAAGAGACAGTTTTTTTTGCTAGAGATGTATCATTTCTCATACAAAGCTCCTACAGGAGAAACTCATGTAATCTACAGGACTCAAAGCCAAGTCCACAGGACACTGGTTTCCTAAGAAGATCCTACCAAAACTGGTTGTTGGGCATTTCATGTATTGCATGGAGAGGAGGTTCCTCCCTCTCACCTTGCCCTTATTTTGAGATAGTCTGTGACTCAGAGTTTCTAGGAGATGATGAGCAAACTGACTTGCCAATGTCTCTGATCAGTTTGATCCAAAGCACCATTCAAGACCTGTAAGTGAGAGCAGATAAAGCTATGTTCTTCTATAAATCCCTGAGAGAGGATCTGTATGTAGGTACTTAAGCTACAGCTGTTACCTGTCTTCTCCTGTTAGAAGGTGAGAAATCGATGCCTTTTTTTTTATTCCAGTCATCCCAGATCTGTACAGCCAACATTGTCCATACTTCTCTTTTTTTTTGGTCATTATTTAATAAACAACATGTCTGAGAAAAATGCAGCTTCTCAAATATAAACTGTCAATTATTCCAGTATCTTTGCTTCATCACGAAATTCACTTCTTCATGCAGTTTCAGCAGATTTTCATGGATTTCAAGGGACAGGATTTTTTCAACATATTTTTTCTGAGTAGTTTTTCATTTTATGTATTTTGGTTTTTTTCTGCTCTGGGTCAGAATAGGTATTTCTGAGTTCTTTCCTTGGTAATACACGGATGTGTCAGTGTAAAAGTATTCATCACAACTGCACTTTTTTTTTAACTCAGTAAAATATTTTTATGCTTTCCTATTGCCTGTTTCTTGTTATTAACTCTTTAGGTCTCAGTATCAGGCCAATGATCCTTCTCTTTGACTACATTTATGATTTTAAGCCCAAATACCATTTTCTTTAAAGTCACACATTTGACAGCCTATACTTTGCCCATAGAAAAATCCCACATGTGGTTGGGTCTTTACATGACCTCTCACACGTCCTCAAAATATGTCTGAAATCCTCAGAACATGTCTGAAATCCTCACTCTACGATCTCAAATTCCATCTAAATCAATCCACTATTTGTGCTTCTGTTTTCCCCCTAGGCTCTAATCACAGTCAATGCAAGTAAAAAGTGTGCCATTGATCTCTTCAGATCACAGAAGGCCATTTAGAAAATAGAAATACTACTCTGCACCTCAAGTGCCTAAATCCAGTTGCCTATTTTTAATCAAGGGCTGAAGAAAATGAGTCAGTAATTCATCCATAATTTTGTCATCTATGAGGCAAACTAGCCTGCTTCTGAAAGGGAATCTCATAACAAAACAGCTACTTGTATTGTTTATATGCCATTAATTTTTTTTTGGCGGTTGCATTATCAGTAGCAATGATATCTGACTCTTGCTAGCTCTTTGCTTTAGCTTAGGGCCTTAATTGAATTAAAGGGTATGAACATGAAAGAAGTTTCAAGGCTCCCCTGTGTGTAACTTCTTCATGCTAAAATGGTGAACAATTAAAGGAATAAGGTCTTTTTTTTTTTTTCTTTTTTGCAATCCCCAGTTGTATTATTTTGAAAAAGATAAGGCAATTTTGTTATCCTCTGGATGATAAAATCGGGGTTGATTTTGCCATACAAGCAAAGCAGGTCATCGCCTAGAGAAAAATACAGGAAGAACTGGATCTTCTGTAATTATATTGGGGATTTCTGAGGAAGAGTAAAGGGACTCCTGATTTTCTATATTGCAATGCCTTAAATTCAGCTCTGGACAGAAAAGCAATTAGAATGGCTTGTTTAGGATCACAGGATTAGTTTCTGGCCCCTGAAATGTGCAAGACAGGTAACAGAGGCCTCTTTATAAGAAGAGGTGGCATTATAACTAAACAGGGTATCTTATGTGTCATTGCTATATTGGTGATAAAATGAAGTGCTTGAATTTGAGCTTTTTCCTAAAGCTTTTGGTTTATATGCAAATTTTAGTGGGGTTTTTGTTCTTAAACAAAAAACACAACAAAACAACAGCAACAAGAAAACCAACAAAACCAAACAAAACAAAAAATAACAAGATGGCACACTTAGAGGCATCTGAAACATTAAAGAGACAATGACTTCCTAATCATATAGCCTGCTTCATTTTACTGCAGTTTATGGAGTTTAAGAGAGCCATCCTTGGAGAAGGGATTGCATTTGTTGCGACCCACTATTGCAGACAGTGACCCAGTATATTTAAAGCATGCTCTAAAAAACACTTTGGAAAAACAGGTCACAGAGTTCATGTTTGTGCTGTCATGAGGCCAACTGTTGTGCCTCAGATGGGAGATACAGAGCTGTGACTTTAATCTATGCAGGGTAGTCCTAATCACTGATATATTTAGACAGCCACGTTATCAGCTGCGAGGTGGACCCGATTGCTGCTAAGAGCCCAGAGTCTCCATTGCACCAGTGCCCTGCCTGATTTAGCTGCCATAAGCAGGCAGCAAAAATATTCTGAGGTGATTGACATCCTTCTGTCTCATTGGTCCTGAGGCTCTTCATGCACACCCCACACTTGGAGCTCACTCCTACCACTGCCTTTCCCCGTGCTCACAACATGTAAGTAGCCTGACGCATGCCGTCCTCCTGAAGGACCACACACCTGATTTGCCCCATCCACTAATGCATGTACAGCCCATGGGACCAGGATAGAAATGGTCACATATAGACCACAGGAACAGGCTCCAGAAGTTGTATATTGTGGGTTTTGTGTTCTCAGCACTTTGTAAATTTTCTTCTCTTGGGACACAGCACATAGGCACAGCTACTGGATAGCCTCAACATCTAACAGGCCGAAGGAGTGTTAGTTAACCAGAAGTCAAACTGGAATCAGAGAAGGACAAAAAGACTCTCCTGTCCTGGTTTTGACTTCTGTGCATGCCCATGGATGCAGCTTCTGTTGTCCAGTCCTTCTGCAACTCCCCCGGAGGCACTGGGGTGATGGCATTGGTCATTAGCCCAATGTTCCCCCTTACCCTCTAACTGAGGGGAGGCAGTTAGAGCCGAGGCCAAGCTGAGAGGGTATGGGAGAGCCTGCACAAATGTGAGATGAGGAAAGGGCTGACTTTTTTTTCCTTTTCTCTTTGTAAAAGGATTTGCTAAGTGGAGGCAAAACCAGTTACCGATCTTGTATGAGCTCTGGGATGTACAAATGACATACCTAAATAAATTTTAAATACTCCACTACTTGCAGTTATACATTGCCTTTGCTTTCTGGCAAGTTGAAGAGTATTGACAATTTCTTTTTTTTTTTTCCCAGGGGACATACTTGATTGTCCTCAAAATGCTACCTGTGCATATGAAACTGAAACTAGAAATGGATTTATTCTTCTTATGGAGTAGGACTTCATTTGCACTAATAGAATGGTCCCAATAAATAGTAAAATTTTACAGTCTGTTAAGTGAAAAAATTTTCAAACTTCTTAAGAATTTCTCTGTTTGCATCTAAGTTGCAAACAGCTTGCTGAGGAAAGTGTCCATTGAACTGTGTTTTATCAGTGCTGTAATCCATGTGGTAATCTACTAGTTTTAAAATATAACGTTGTTTTTGTAATGAAATACGCCATTCAACACTAACTACTCTGGCATCAATTTTTAAAAATGGGGTTTAGTTCTTTTAGTATTTGTAGAGGGATTCAAATAATTTAAATTAGCAAAGAGATTACATTCATTGCTGTTTGTGTTGCTTGCTTTGCAAGGGAGAAACAGTTCATTCAACCATCCTAGGAATAAAAATAATTGCTCTTACAGTCATGTGTATGTCCAATTCCCTCTGAAGTGACCTTTCAATATTCCAATAGTTTTTATAGCTTTTAAACCCATCTGTCATATGCATGAGGTAACCTAAGGTCTCTAGGACTTAGAGCTATATGCTGAAGGGCTGCTGAGAAGACAGCTCCTAGCAAGCATCGTCTAGACTCTGCCTCTCCACAATACCTGATTCCATACTTTACTATTTGCAAGAAGGAACTCATCTATTTTCCAACGTTTGAATGCTTTGTCAGTTAAGACTGAAAAAACAACAAGTGTGAATGCCAATCAATAGTTAAGCCAGGTGAAGGAAAAGAAAATTGACTTGGTAAATTTTAAAGGAAAAGTTTCTATATCATTCAGCACAGTGAAAAATATAAAATCTTACTTTTTTCCCACAGAATTCCATGGAAAAACTCTTCTGACATAAGACTGTTGAATTTGGGAACTGTATGCAACAGCAAAGAGATGACATTTGTGCACAATTATGTGTTGACATTATGATTCAAGGACAGGAAGGTATGGATAAACAGGCTGGTCACCTTCTTTTCAAGGAGTTAGTGTGATTGGTATATAAACAGTAAAGTTAGCAATGATAACTGTAAAAATACTTGGAAAAGACTCATGGCAGTTATAAAACAAAAATATTCCACTGACTTGGTTTAATTTCCTTCAGAAATTAGCGCATGTAAAATTCTCTTCCACCCTCCGTTAAATATCTGCTTGGTCTCCAATCAAGTTAATGAGCAACACTATTGCATTTTTATGTGACCATCCATACCTTTATTTATTACAGGTAATTTTTTATGTCTCTATTTTCAAAAAGGAAGGTGTTTACTTTTATCAGGACTTGTAAAACTGCCATTGTCTTTGTCTTAAAACCTCTGATGACATAAGCATTTCCATGGTCAATGTAACTGCTTCATAGCTTGAGTGGGGAAGGTAAAGCAAGTTTCTGAAATTTACCAACACAGGGTCAAAGTGAGTTGAGATGATTAGATTAAAAATTATTTTAGATCCAAAGTTATCAAATGCACTGTGAGCTGGCAAAAGGCAAAATTTCCATCTGCAACCCAAGAAAGTGGGATTCTTCACATCATCAAAGCTCCTCAAGATACTGAGACCTCATGGCAGTTGTGTTAGTCTGAGGGTTGTGACTACTCTTTTCTTCAAATCGCAAAGTTCATCCTTGATACACTTTTGGCCATTGGCTCAAATATTGAGATTAAATCAATAAGGAAGAGATGTAAGATTTGATTTATTGCTCTAAGACTGTCTGTTTTGTGCTGAAATCACTGCAGTAGTCTAACAATTTAAAACATCTACATGAAAAATCCAGGTTTCAATATTCTTTACTGTACATTCCACTACTTCAAGAACTAAGATGACCAGTCTTCAAGAAATATCATATATTACTAAGCCATCCTTATACCAACTAGTGAATTTGCCTTGGATACAAAGTAGGAAATGGCATAACTGCTGACCAGATCATTTCCTCTAGGACTGTAGTGACTGAATGAGCTCTCTTACAATTGCTCCTGGACAGCCCTAGTAATTTCTTTATACTGTGATATCAATAAAAGAAATCCAGGGAGTAAGCACCCACACCTGCAGGTAGCTTTGAACAGATCTGAAATTTTCTAGCAAGGAAAAATGGCAGTTTTTTGTTGTCATTGGGTTTTGCTTTTTAAAGTTTATGAGAAACCAAAGCATTTAGGTGCTGGCAGCACCACCTCTGGCATGCCTCTATTGAAACTATACTGCCTGATAGATAAGACTGGAACTCTGAGCTGATGGGAGGAGATGACTTTACAGGAAATACCCTACAGCTCCAAGGTAACAAAACTGAATGGAAACAATGAAGGCATGTCTAGGCGGAGGAAAGGAATGCACTGCAGACATTCCCTGCCTTGGCCTTGCGCATGTTGGTTTCTTGGTATGAAGCAGTTTTGGGGCATGAGCTGGCTGCAATGACATCAGTGTAGGGCTGAGACAGCTGGGGGGACTTCACTTGCTTATAGTGGAGCACAACACCATGGTCTTGTTCCATAGTATGGATTTAGTTCTCTCTTCTCCCCTTGTTAATCTCATATGAATTTCTACTTGTTCCATCTCCGCTGACTGCTAGCTGTTTTGTAGGGCACAAAAACCCAAGGTGAAGAAAATGCGGCTGCAAAGACCTTTTATACAGATCTGCAAGGGATGCTTTATGTAGCTGCTATATCTCTTATGTCATTTTTTATAAGCAGTAAATTTAAAAAAGAAATCATGTTAGACAAAAATCAGGGAGTCCTCTTAAATAATTTAAAAGTGAATTAAGTTGCAAAAAAGAAAAGGAAAGAAAGAGTTCTGAAACAGTAGCTTCACCCTCTGCAAGTGCAGGATCTTGTATTAATGCATTGCGTACTTGTGAAGAAAATGGCTTTCTGTCTTTGCCTGTATGTTAGGTCCTGCTGGAACACTCTGTTCCCTGCTCCCAGGAACACTTAATGCTTCTCGAAGCATGTGTACCCAGAGCTACATGGAGGAATCGAGCGGCTCCTCCCACACAGCTAAGCACATCTCCTCTCTATTGTAAGAAGGGTATCAAGCAGCTTTTTGTTCCTCTGTTTCTGGAAATACAAAACACGGGGAGGGGGGGGAAATGGTCACTCTTTGAAGGTAGTGTTGGTAGCACAAGGCGAAAAGATTTAGATCATAAGGCTGTGCTTTTTTAGATTCATAAATGCTATGCATCTCTTTTTTTTTTTCCTTTTTTTTTTTTTGGTCTTTTTTAATTAAAAAGCTGTTCTTTTCTTGTTTTTCATTGCAGGCCTGTTTGAGACATCTGGTTAATCTGAATCAGGAATAATGGACTAATTTTATAACGGTGTATGTTTCTACTGTCAAGATTTTTGTTTCTGTTTTAGTTAGTCTTTTCTGATGTGCTTTAAAAAAAATGGAGGGAAAAAATCTTTATTTTTTGGTGAGATAAAAGTAGATTACTGCCTCTGTTTGTATTAAGGCCCCTCTCTCCCTTTTTCCAGTGTTACCAAGCATGCTCATGTAAGATACTTCTATTAACAATCAGATAGCTCTTGTGTTCTGTAAAAATAGTACCATTAAAAATAAGGAACTTCTTCCCCCCTCCCCCCCCCCTTTTTTTTTTCATTTTTGGTAGGAACTGGCAATTTATCGACAATATAGGACAAAGCAGATTCCACAGTTTATGGCATATCTCTCAGAAAGGAGAAAAAGAGTGCAGTGGGAGATCTACGATGCAAAGTGTTGGGTTATGTGCCCTAAAATCACAATCCTGTTCATTTGCAATTATATGGATAATCTCATCAAAGTCAGGGAGATTACTCACATGAGTGAATTTAGGAAAGTAAGTTACTGAGTATTTGGGTTTGTTCCTTGCTTCTGGGGAGAGTTCATGTCGCACGGGGACCAGCCAAACAGATTAATTTTAGGCATGCAACATGCAATACAATCCCATTAAAAGGATGAATGACTACATTTTCACACAAGCATGTTTGAAGTGTTCACACATAAATGTAGCTGAACAACAATATATGTACAGCTACACAACCGAGTAAGAGCTGTGTAGTGTGAGGTTTTAATTTTTTTTTCCACTTGATTATATCCAGAAAATCTACGAGTACTCAATGGAAGATAATATACAGACTCTCAATGTGATGTTCCCTCAGCCTGCCAAATCTGTCCTAGACAACTAATTATATTAATTTTGTCCTGAGAATTCGCAGACTAAATTTCTGTCTGAGACTGATTAAAATGCCTGAGTTAATACCACTGCAAGGAGAGGAAAAAGCTGTAACAGAAGGAGTGCCATGACTATAAATGACAATGGGAGAGTAAGTTGTGCTCAGTGTTGGCTAAGAAAAACTTAAAAAAAAAAAAGGGGGGGGGGGAGAAAAAGTGCCTCTTTTTACAGCAGTGTATTCATTGCAGGATTTAGATATGACAGACCACAATGAAAGAACAAAAGAGCAGCTAATCTGAAATCATTAGTCCTCCAAAGCTAGACCCCGAACTGAATGAAACACATGCAGGAGCACCTGATTAAAAAAGATCATGTCCAGCTTTAGCAGAGGGATGAGTTCTTGAGGCAGACGTGTGTCTAGCTACATATTACAGCCACTGTTCTACTGTTTCTTCTATCTTAGTAAGTGAATAGTGGGCAACCTCCTTTGTAGTCTGTGTAGGCCTAGTCTAAAATTTCCAGTATGTTACTATTACAATGCCATCATGGTTTGCTGTTTTGAGGTATTTTTAAGAAAGGCAGAGTTGCTGAAGGTTTGTAGCTAGTACTTAGTAACTGGTCCAAAGGAGCCATCCATTTTAAAGTCTATCTAGTTTCCAAATCTCAAACCTAAATAAAGCTCTTTAAGAAATTTTTATGATGTGGGAAAGTAAATGAAATTTCTTTTTTCTCAGCTATTTTAATTAATTAAAAAATAAATCTGTCTAGATTTTTTAACTGCATCATAAATCAAAATACATAAGCTACAAATACTAAGGAAACATTATTACTTGCAGGTCCAGCATACTGGTTTCTTAAAATCGGTAATTATTTTAATGAAATTTGCACCTAAAATCTGCAGACAGTCACAGTTTTAATTGTAACAGACAGGAAATACTGTTATAAAATCATCATTAAAATTAATGAGTTTTGGCTAATGTAGTTAGGCTGGTAGACTCTCTACCGCATGGAGCTCTGCTCTGGAAATATTGCTCCTTTGCTGGGTGTTGGGATATTCTTCCAGCAGGTTACCTCTGTCGGTTCTCTCTCTGCCTGAGCGCAGGGGGACAAACAGCGACATGCTGACACACACAGGCTCTTCTGGCAGTCACCAGTCAGTGCAAAAGCCCATATACAACCAATCTGGACAAGGGAGTTCTGAAATAATTTCAGGCCTTCGTAAAGTTATAATGCAGGCCAGAAAAGTCTGGGAAGCAGAGAGCTATAAACAGTTTTATCACCCCTGCCATCCCAGCCACACTATGAAAAACTACATGAGAGGTAAGAATTTGGAAATTGATATGACATCATCCGATTGCAGAGCATACAACAAATGGTTAAATCATTCTTTTCACTTAAAAGCTCCTTTCACTTTAATATGATTGTTAGTAACTATCCCATGTAGGCTTGCTATGTCTGATTGTTTATCTCATCTATATTAGTCTCTCCTATTTTATCCCTAAGTGCATACAAATGAAAAAAATGGATGTGTAATAATGGTTATGTATAACTATGTGTTGTGAGGAGCTCTCTACTGACAAGCTTGCAAATCATCTGCTTCTATTGTCTTCTCAAATTTTTCTTGTTACTGGATCCAAACGATGATTGCTTTGTTGAAAACAAGCACCCTGTGTGCTGCCACACCTGCTACTATCTCACTTGGAAAAAAAAATTCATCTTTATAACAAAACCAGAATACTATTTTCTGAATTTGCCTTTTAGCTGCTACATGTGCAGGCTGTCACATGTTGTTTGCTGAAATCAAAGCAACAGCATAGGAAAAGCCTTCTGTTGAATCCGTCCTGGCCAGATTCTAGTTTCTGCCACCTGAGGCTCACAACACAAAGAATCTTTTCTCTGTGAGCGGTCCCTTTGAAATCAAACTTATCCCCCACAGAGCTAGATTTTTATTCTGTATGGAGTAAGTGCAGCAGAGTGTTGTCATTTTAGGATGTCATGAGATGGTTTCTCTGAAATTAACTTCTGCAGAATGTACCATAGTTATAACCAATGCTGACAGCTTCCCCTTGCCCTTCCAAGTCTCTCCATCCCCTCTCAAGCTTCCTGCAGTGGTGGAGATGTTTGTTATACTATTGTTGGACTGCAGATTGGGACTCTGGCTTACGAAACTTGTCCCAGTTCTTCCTGTGTGAGAAATGGTTTAAGGAATTGCCTGGTAGATCCATCTACAAATGCAGAGTGCGTGCATATATGTAAATGTGTGTGTGCACACGCACGAGCATGTTGAAGAGAGAGGGGGGTTCCCAGCATGGCCACAAATCAAACTTTTGCCCTTTTTCTCTGACTCATACCAGTCTATCTTATGCTTTCAGAAGCAGAACTTCTCCATTTTGGAAGACTATGCGACTGACTTCTTCACCCCCACACTTTTTCAGGATAAAACACTCATTGCTACAACACTGTGGTTACTTTCAATGTTGTAATGCTGGGTTGCAAGAAAGGCTGACAATCAGAGCTGAAAGAGCCCTTATCCCTGCCTCGTCGCAGAGTGCCACTTTACAAGTGTGCCGGATCCATAAGACATTTCTGAGCCCAGGTCTGACTGAGTTCAAGTCCAAACATGTCTCGTGGTAACACAACATGAATGGCAGCCTGTTCTCAAGGACTACTTTAAAGGAAAAAAATGAGGCCCAAGATACCGCTTGACAGGCACCAAAGGGCATTCACCCTGCAATGAGGTGGGCTAACTGCTTCTATCTCCATCTTAATCCAACTCACATGGCCAAATTCTTTCCAAGAAGGAGTCCAGTATCACCACCACAACTTGAGGGATGCGTGCTTGAAAACTTCACAGAACAAGGTGGAATACACACCGTGGCCACGGGGTCCCATGGAGAACAGTGTAGATATGCCAGGACACCTAGGGACCCTCTGGGTTACATCTGCCTCCTGAAATAGCAACTTAATGTCTCTATAGCTGTAACTATGTATTCAGAGCAAAAGACTAAAGGGAGATAAAAAAATTAGTAAATGTTTTATACATCTCATGGTAAGCTTTCCTCTGCAGAAACAAAAAATAAAGCAGCAGCTTCTTGCTATATGCTTTCAGATGCTTGCTAAATGACAAAAATACAGTGGCAGTTTAATAACATCAAACTAGACTAAAAATAAACTACACACAGAATGGATTGTTGATATATTTTGTGTATTGCAAACAGTATTCTTCAGCTAACAGGTGAGAGAAAGCTTATGCCAATCTAAGGCACATCTGCAGCTTTTTGGGAATAATACTGACTATTTCTCATCTGTTACTTCTTTATAAGGTCAATGCCAAACAGTGCAAAACCATAGCTATAACTGTATGGAGTAGGAAGAGAACAGACATAATGCTTTTCTACACTGAATGGCTTTAACAAGATACTGCATAAAAAGCCTGTAACACCTTTACATTTTTGTGCATTTCCTTATTCTATCAGGAATAATTTCCCAAACAGGAAAAAAATAATAAAATCCACACTGTACATATAACATATTTATTTTAATAAACAAATACACATTAATTCAGATTCTAGAATCAGATTATTAAAAAAAATAAAAATCAAATAATTCTAATTATTCTCCTTTGAACTCTTGAATCTTCCCACGTACCATAAAGAACACTCAGTAGCTTCCTTCAGAAAAAGCTAGGAGAAGAGCATGTTGCAATAGTTGCAGGGTGTGTATGTGTGGCACAGATAAAAGTAGTTGTACGTCTATTACTTATTTCCATTATGACAGAACTCACAAAGTGCTAGGCTCTCTCCACACCAACAGCAAGAGACAGTTGCTGCCAAAACAACATGAAAGAAATGTTGTAAAGGTTGCACTGTATTGCTTAAAAGTTAGGAAATATCAGAAGCTGTGTTGCCAGTACAACCGTAATGCAACCCTTCTGCGCATATTCATTACGATCCAGTCTTTAATTACATCATCACATACTGTTCTTCTTTATTTTCTCTCCCTAGGGTCTCTGCTTCATTTAAGTATCAGATGGGCTGAATAAGGCAGTTGTTAAATGTTTACATTTATCTTCTTCAACACCCTACTGTTAAGATATCAGTGAGTATTTTGCACTATGGACCAGGCAAAATGCCCCCTCTGTATCTGGAGCTTCAGAGGCAGAAATAGACACATAGGACCTGTCCAGAGAAAGGAAGAACCGCTTCATATATCCCAAAATGTACAGGTTCCAAAGAAGCTCGGAGCAAAATAGTAGACCAGTGAAACATGCTGGTATACTGGCAGGAAGTTAAGGTACAAAACAGCAACAGGCTGAGGTATGGCCAGTTTCCCTGATGTTCTCCACTGTAGTCCTATGAAGGAAAGCTGACTTTTCCTGATCCCATGAGCTGAATACCAAAGTCTTTATCATTGTTAAGAGCCTGCCTATTTTAAAGATGAGGATCTCTGGGAGCATTTAACAGGCAGGAAATGGCAGCAGCTCCTTTGCTATCCCACCACAGCACTGAGATGGAGGCAGACTCGCCTAGACTGGGAAAACAAGGCGGTTCTCTGCATCAGCAGCTACTGTTACCTTGTCCCCTCCCACAGCTGGGGATGAGGTCCTGCTGGTAGGCATCTCACAAAGCCCTGGCCTCGAAGTGACACTTTAATTGCTTGCTGGCTGCACTGTAAGAACACCGCGGTAGTTCATTCCTCATTAGTAGACTGGATCTGTATACATAGCCATTTACCCTTTCCATAGACAAGACCTCCTTTATATGTAATAGTAACATCAGAACTTCTTGATTGCTAAGGCACTCCGAATTTATTGACTTTGCGGGAGATTTGAGGGAAACCCTCTGACAGTCTAGCAAGCTTTTTAAAAAAAATAAAGATTAAAAATTCTTTCACATTTCTTCCCCTCTGACAGCATGTGACATGAGGTGCACGCTGCCACATTGTATTCTTAAAAGTACAATTCAAGGAGGACGATTCAAATTTGAACTGAACAGTCTTGCTGTACATAGCAGTCACTGCTGTAGCAAGCCCAGAAAAGCTTTTTAAACCTCATGCTTTGGGGTGCTACTACATAAGGCAACTACTTGGGAGTTCCTTCTGAGTAGAATTACGTAGGAGAGAAGAGAAACTGGCCCAGAAAAAGCTCAGGTCCAAGCAAAGGTTGCAAACACGGTGTTTGGGTTTGGTTGGGTTTTTTTTTTAAGTATTTCCATTAGTTATTTTGGTGTAACTGTGATGATCTGAGAATAATGTTGCTTATGCACAAGAGAAAAGATATTTTACAGTAGGATGATGGACCTTGTTGTGAAGGGGAAGAGAAGCATCTGCTGCTTTGATGGTTGAAAGAGAACAGTAAATTCCAGCCTATGAACAGAGCAGAAATGGCAGCTCTGGATAAACCTCACATACAGCACACAAGCACTAGGAAAGGATGGCTGGCACCTATGAGGCAGCGAGAGGAGAGGCCAGATTGGCAGCTCCTCCGTTCTCACAGGACAGCGGGACAGCTCATGATCACTAATGTAAAATTCAGGGATTAGTGGTGGGAAAACAGATGAAACTGTGCTCTAAAAGTCACACCAACGTTTTTAGTACGCAGTAAAACTGTGAATTTAAGCTCTCAAAATTATCTTTTGAAGGTGTTTTGCAGAGCTCCCTCGTGTAGAGTCAGAGTCCCTCGAGGCTGAGAGTCTAAGACAGAATAGATCCTGAGTGCAGAGAAAAGACCAAAAGTAGTATTCAGGTACATCTCTAACACCAGACAAGCAGAAATGGTCTGCTTTCACCTTTTATTCAAATCATTTCACAGGTATATTTTTATATATTTCAGTATTTAGTTATTTTTACTGAAAAAGAAATGTTAGAATTTAATCGTGTGTTATTATTGTGCCTTTAATGGCCTGATTCCTGATCTTTCTCTGGAAGAACTGTACACGTAAATATCAATCTGTATTTCTTTGTCAGCTTTGCATAGGGACAGGGCATATACCTTAGGGGAAGAATGAGTTTTCTGTCAAAACAGCTACATTTTTGTTTTTAACAAACAAAACAAAAAAACCCCACACAAACACACACACACACACAAAACAAAACAAACTTCTGTTGCTTCTTTCATCCCCCCCTTTGGTTTTGCAAAAAGGGAGACACATGGCATTGGGAGGCTTGAGGCTTTACACTCTTTTTGGCCATCCCGACCTGAGTAATACATCAGTCCTCCTGTCCACCCAGGGGTTTTTTTTCCCCCTTTCAAAGCAAGTAAGATAAACTGGGATAATTGTACAGTTCCCAAGGGAGAATATGTCATTGAGCAGTGTACATGAGGCGTGCAGAAGACTAGAAGTTGTGTTTCTGGGGTGTCCTCAAAGAACCAGGGCTGCGGGTTGGCCAGCGGCCTCCGAGAAGACAATTCCCTTGCCGACCACCGTGCCCTTCACTTTGCTTGAGTCCGCAGGCTTGGTGGCTACCAGGTGCCCCAGGGCAGGGCTTTCTCTCTGCGTGGAGGACCCTGCCTGGAGGCCCCGGTGCGAGCGTGGCCTTAGGGCCGTGGTAACCGAATGCGAAGATAAATCCACGCTCGGGACCCCCGGGGTGCCGGGTACCAGAGCGGTCCCACTTGGGGCACCCCTGGGGCTCCAGGAGGAGGCACAAGGGGGAAAAGCCACGTCACCTCTGGTGGCTCTGGGGCTAAATAAACACCGATCTAGAAGCACCCACGCGGCCGCTGGCTTGACGCGGGGAGACACGTAGGAACGTGCCCCCGCACACAGACAGACAAGCCGCCGGCAGCTGAGCTGACGGGGGGCAAGGCGCGCAGAAAACAACAGTGGAAGAACTTCAGCCGCCTGCGCGCTCCCGCTTCTCCGCCGTCCGGGCGGCACCCCTCCCTCCCTCCCTCCCTCCCTGCCCCGCTGCTGACGTGGCTCTACTCTCCCCAGATACAGCGCACGGCCGCCCCTCGGCTCCCAAGCCGCAGAGCGTCGCCGCGTCCGCACGGCCGCGAAACATGGCAGCCGCGCCCGCTTACGCACCCCGCACAGGCGGGCGGGCAGGCAGCTCGACCTCCGCGCCGCCGGTCACCTCCGCTCTGCTCCGCACGCTCCCACCCTGCCCGCACTGACGCGCGGACCGTGGGAACCGCTGTCCCTCGGGCGGGACCTGCGCGGGGGGCGCACCGCGGGAGCACCTTCCGCGCCACCACCTCCCGCGCGGCTCCTCGAGCCGGGATCCTCCGGCACGGCGGCGCGGCACGACCCTCCCTTCACAGGCGCGCAGCGAATACCCGCACCTCTCCGCACGTCCCGGCTCTATTTGTTTACAATCGATTACGTCACACCGTCCGTCCCCCCCCCCTCCCGTTATAGCCCAGGCAGGGCAGGGTGTGGACACTCCCCCTGCATGACTCTGCTAAGATACTACAGTTTGTAGACGGGCAGAATTTCCTATGGGGTAAGGAAGCAGAATGGAAA
>WTSP01012934.1:0-11903 GCA_025331215.1 Actenoides lindsayi | reverse complement strand
ATTTTTGTTTTTCCCCATCATTCCTATATCACACATTTTTATGGAAATGTTTTAAACAATCCAAAACACCAAAAAAGCTAAAAAAACCTTTTTTTTTTTTTTTTTTCCCCCCCCCCCCCCCCAAATTTTCCTCAGAGTAAGATTTGAAAAAGTAGTTTCCCACTTTCCTTATTGGTGATACTGGAACACAGAGGTCTTTTGAAGGCCTGGCATTTTGAAGACTCAAGGATAACAGATCTTCATCTTCTAAGGCCACTCTAAATTCTGAGTTATCTTTAAGCACTTATTATTTCTTCTGCTTCTTTCATTCAAAAGAGAGGTTGATGCTTTCACCCTATAAACACTCATTAAAAGTTCCTCACCTTATTATGCTGAGTCGCTGCTCTTAATTGCATGCAGCTGGGTGGATCATGGAATTCTCATTTCAAAGACAAAGGTTTTCAAAATACAATGAATCTGCTACCAACTCCTCATAACACACCCGCTTCTGGAGATGTGTGGTTTTGACTGTGTACTGGGGATGAATGTCTCCCCTGTAGTGTTTGACCACAGCTGGGCAAGTCCAGTTCAGGCGCAAAGTGGGTGATCAGTGTCATGGGTCTGATGTCACCAGTGTGGTTTTGGGGCTGTGGATGGAGGGGTTTTCACCTCTGTTCCTCCCATTCATGTGTCTGCTTTCATGGTTGTGTGAAATGACTTTCTGGGAGATGTAATATGAGCTGAAGGAACTGTTGGTTGGTGGATCTGTAAGTAGACAAGACACAGACCCTTTTGGAAATAAAAATGCTTTATATATGTGCCACGAGTGCTGTCACAATTATGAGCACCAGTGAAGTGCCCTTTCTCTTGTTCGACATCTGGGGCAAAGAATGATATACTCAAGAAATGAATCATATGCTGAAGAAAATTCTTAACATCACCAGGAAAAACAAAAGGCAAATATTCTTCATTTTCTCAAATGTGCTCATTAAGCAGGATTTCTTCTATTAAGCTGGAATTTCTGTATTAAATAGCACAGTAAATTACTTGCAAAGCTAAGAATAATATCAGAGGAATATACAAGTATTTCAGGACTCAGGATGAGACCAGAAATTCTAGAGCAAACTGGGTAAAACCAAAATGTCTAATCTCTCTGTGTGATAGATTTTGATTAGGGTTTATTGGCTTTTTACTAGAATTTCCAATTTGACAGGCTCTACTAAAGCTAAAATTAAATTTCATATACAAAGCTTATGTGGTTATGTTTGTTACTAACATTGTCTTCCCCAGAGATATTTGGATTTTGTTTAACTGAAAAATAAACAAATTAAATGCCGAATTGCCTAGCTAAGACAGTTATATGATGTGGTCTTTTCCTTTCATTATAAAGATTGTGAGTTTTGGGATACATGTTTAGGAGTTTGTGGTTACTTTACTTTAAATCTAATACTGTGGACTTATAATGTTTTTGTTCAATGTTCTGCTCTTTCTATATAAAGTTCTGTGTCCTGGCCAATTTATGGCCAGACTTATCCAATAAACAAGTTTGTAGGAATGCATTTACAGATTGTTAGAAATAAGTGTGGTGCCTGCACTTTTCTGAGCAATAATGTAATGATTTATTTTTACTGTTAATTTTTAGTATATTACAATAAAAAAGGGTAAATAATTTGCATATATAAGAAGTTATTTTCCTAAAAAAATAGGAATATGCATAGGTCAATGTTAAAAAAAAAAAAAAGAATATGGATGGATTCCTTTGCTCTAGACATTATAAAAATCTTGAGCCAAGCTCAAGAGATTTTAAAAAGGACTTGATTTTCAAAAGTTAGACGATTAGTACTTTCTGAAAATCAGATCCCTTGCAGTATCTAACCTGAACCCACAAAACCTTTCTGAAAGCTTTCTTGGTATATCAAAGAGGAAGCAAACAAGCCAAATAGGAAATCTTATGATTTGTCAATACATATATCAAATAGTTATAATTTAGTACATTACAGAGTAGGAGGTGGATAGTTGTACTATGGAAGCTTCCAGTAATGCCAGGACTCAATTTGCTAGCCATGGGTCATTCAGGCATAAAACAGGGACAGCACCAAACTGTCTACATATTAATTATAGAGAAATAAACATAAGGCAGATGTGCTATCAATAAGACAATACTGCTTTATTAGCAATGTGCCAAATATTGTTATTTTTCACTGGTCTTTTCAGTGCACTATTGTGTTAGAACTTCTGTGATAATGAAGAGAGATTGTAATGTTTTGAAGAACAAATTGCTAAGAGAGGCAGATAAAATAAGAGTAAGTTTTCATTGTACATTAGGTTAAGATGTTTGGGATTAGTATCTACCTGTCTTAAAGCAAAGATAATTAAATCAATGTGTAAAACTACTGTCCTTCATAAAGAACTTAAGTCACTACTAAGCATAAAATGTATTATTGTAGTTTTTTTCTGCTTTTCTGGCAGGAAAGAGCTGATCTAGTATTGATAAATGTATATTACTTAATAAAATAGCCCAGACCTGACAAATACAAATATTTTGCCTTAAAGCAAAACTCCTAGGCTTCAATGCATGACATTTCTTTTTCCTCGTAACCTGCTTTAGCCTCAACAGGACTCAATTTGATATGATGCTCATGCTGAAATATGAGCTTTTCTAATGCATTTTATTCTGCTTTATTTTGCTTAAAGAACTGAAGTTTTACTTTGGATTTTTCTCTTCCACTACATCTCATCTGCATTTTACCTTAGACTTATTACACCTTTATCACAGGCCTTACTTTTCACTGGTTAATTATGGGTCCATCGGCTGATTATGGGTCAGTTTATGTCTGGAGTGTGGAGAATACCTCAGAAATGTGCAATAAAAACCCACTTCATTGCTCTAAAATGTCAGTTCCCAAATGTGTTTTTGAGATTCAAGACACATTAATTTTATCTAAGCACCTCTATGTAGCCAAAGCAGGCTTGGAATGACTTTGTATCTTATAATTTGAAGTTGTTGAAGTGATTACAGTAGAAATTCCGCTTTTTGTCCATCTTCTATATGTATTTAATGAAATAGCTTTATTTTGAAAGAGGAATATTTTTGATATCCTTCTAAAATAATTCATTCAAGCTCTGTTTCAGACATTTATTAGTATGACATGCTACAAGAAAATCATGTTGCCTGGGAGTTTTGTATGTGAAGGGATGGAAAATTTGCATCTTAAATGATCTACACTTGAAGCAGTAATAATTGTAATAAGGGATACTCAGTAGCTGAAACATTTTCTGAAATTCAGAACACATTCAAATTCCACATTCTTTGAAAAGTTATTTGAAAATCACGTGTGCTAAAAGACTAACAGAGGTTATACTAAACATGAACACAAAGCAACTGTTCATTGTCCTTCAGCTTGCAAGATATATATTTGCTTTTAAGGGGAGCTCTAATATTTGTCATCTTTAACTGAATGAAATCACAGCTACTTTTACATGTGGATTTTATTATATGAATTGGTTTATAAGCCTGCTATTTAACATGATTATATGAATTACGAACTGTGATTTTATTTCTTTTATAATCTCTGTAGAGCTTGCCATTATTTTTACATGTCTATGTCTGGCATTATGCACCTTTGAAATTGTGCCAGAAATATTTATTGTCCTATTTCTGGCATTCTGAGACTCCATGGTTCCGTTTGGTTTCCAACCAGAACAAAGCTTATTAGCAGATCCAGTTCTCGGTACTTTGCTGAAAACAATTTTATATGTAAATTTAATACTTCATTAAAGTAAGGCCCTGTAACAATCAGATGTATGTATGAAATGCATTTAATGTAGGTAATGTTCTGTCTACCATTTTGAGCAGTTTTCAAAAGCAAAATATATGTACTAATTAGAACTTTCCTTCTCATTGCTTGTCTCCTCCAGCTTGACTAATAAGAAAGCACTAAAACGCAGTCAGGTTGAAAAGAAACGGGATATCGTTCCTGCACTTGTCTGTGCTTAGCACACAGAGCAGTCTGGAAGGGAGGCTCGCTGCAGTAAGAACAGCACATTCTCATTTGCCCCTTGCACATTCACTTGGTTCCAAATTCCATTACTTTTAATCAAGTAAAGATCCTCTTAAGGTCAACAGGAGTTTCATTCAAATTACTTCATAATATGGCACTCAGTTTGTTGGGTTAGTTCCCACTTTGCCCAGTAGGCACAACCATATTAAAAAGGCTATTGGAAAGTGTTCTTTATTTTATTTAGCTTCAAGGAAATAAATGTTAATAACATTTAGGGATGTACTTATGTGTTTATTAAAGAGGAGGAATCCTGTTGAATCAGAACCCTAATTTGTTTAAAGAGCGAACTGCTCCAGGAAGCAAAAATAATACAGCTGACTTAGGTATTAGTATAGCTCAAATACTTTCAGTGAGAATAATCATGCTTTCATTTGGAGACTCGGGGAAGTTGATTTAGTATGTTTTTTTTTACATAACCTTGAACTATTTTTTATACAGTCATTTTTTTTAACTATAACATTATAACCATTAAAGAGTCAGAAGATTGAAGCCGTGCCCATCAGGGAAGGGAATGCACTTATACATGTACAATAACTTATCCTAAAACATCATACATGACTTGGAGCATGACTTATCTCAAATAGAGGCAAAACCATCTTTCTGCTTCTCATGTGACAATTTCACACTACGCTTCTTCTATTCGTTCATGAGATCTTAATGATAGAATAAACACATGCATTTCAGTGTTCTATGAGAAATCCCTTTCCTGATTAATTGTGCCACTAAAATAATGCAAAGTTTAACCATGTTCCTAAACATACTGTCAGTGATTTATAGTATTCAAATGAAGATGAGACTTCCATTCCTGCTTTAAACTCAATGGTCTTTCAAGTATGGAAAAGTTCATACTCCAGCGTATCACCAAGAAGTTTAAGACTCTAAGATTTTTTTATTATTTAAAGTTTTAAAATGTTTAGATTTTTGACATGGAACAATAATTGGCAAAATAATAATAGTAATAATAATAGTAACAATTACAATAAGTATCAGCAATAGTCATATAGCAATAGTAACAGTCACAGCAACAGTGACAGTGATAGCAAAGGAAATAGCAATAGTATTATTAATAAAAAAATAATATTTATTAATGAAAAGCAAAGGTCTTAATCACAACAAGAATACTTTGTGGAACGGAAAAGTTGATCTTGGCTTTTTCTGATGATTATATGCAACTGTTAGAAGATTTTTGTATGAGCCACTCACTTGACATGATATCTTTTGACCTGATGGATTATATATTTCTTTTTGAGGCAATAATTTATCAGGAAGAGTCAGATGCAAAGGACTTTATGAAAGTGCTGAGGCATTCAAATGCCTTACATGATAAAATACTGAAAAGCTCAGAGAATTAGAGGCAAGTGTAAGAATACAGACATCTGACACTCCAAATATTACTGTTAGAACATCAAAAGAAGCATATACTATTACATATTAAAAAAGTAAATAAAAGCTGTGATATCTTCTTCAGTGTCATTGTTGCAGAGCGAATTTTTAAAGCACACCTTGCCAAAATTTGTCACTGAAGTCACCTCATCTTGGGAGTGCCACCTTTTTTGTATGCTCTGAAATTATTCTAATGTCACAAATTAAACACAATTTATTTGGGTTTTTTGGTTTTTAAGCCTTTCTTACACCTTCCAGTTTATATCTGCTTCATGACTTCTGGCCTCAACTCTTTCTAGCTCACCAGTTCCCTCTAAGAGGGCTCTACCAGTCCCATGTAAACTGAAAAAATTTCTCCTGCTCTTTTCCCAGCCCCAGTCCTAACTGAAACCTGCAACAGAACAAGACAAGAAAATAGTCTAGTTACTGCAATCAGTCATGTCAGTTAAGAGTAAAATGCAGGTTTTATGTAACTTTTACTACAGATATGCCCACACAAGGAAATTATTAGTTTCATATGTATTTTCTTGCATTGGTAAAAAAGAAAATGTTCCTATAGTACTTTATCACATATAATTTTTTTTTTGACCAAAGCTGAGTTACACGGGACATTCACAAATGTGCGTGAATTACTTTGCATTTGTCATTTATGAAATGCCAGCATGCACTCATTCTGCTCAAGATGAAGAGGAAACAGAGTCCAGGCCTCGAGATACACAATCCATCATTTGCTTGATACAGTTTTGGCTTACTCTAACAACACTGGCTGCGGTCCGTTCAGCTGAGGATGCAATGCAAGGACGCTGCAACAACCCAAACGCTGACATCGACTCCATTCTACTGGTGGTGGTAGAGCAGCTTTGCAGCTGGAGAGCAGACCTGTAGCAAGGAGTGCCTGGACTGCATCCCTAACAGCTCGGGTTTGCTTTAATCACTGAGGTGCCCACAGGGCATGAGGAAGTGGCCTGAAGTGAAGCTGTGCTCTTTAGGAATCTCCTGTGGTGCACAGCAATGAGCACAGAACGGCTAACCAAAACAGAGTAACTGGGGCACAGTACCTGAGTTTTGGTCTGAGCAATGCAGCATACTGCAGCACCTAATTCCCAAACTTCATTGACTAACAGTGTGGTGAAAAAACTGGTGAGATGGCAGCACATGCAGACCATAGTCAATAGTGGTATGGGTAGTGGAGTTTGTGATCTTAAAGCTAAGTACCTTCATTTGCTAAAATCACACCTCCATTTGCAATGTAAACAATGGTTCTGGTTCAGCATCTAAATTTTTACAGCATCTAAATAAGTTAAGCTCACTAGCCAGAGAAGTCCAAAAGGGTCTGCTTTAAGAGAATGAAGAACATGCTTTGGATGCCTAAATAAAAAAGCTCAAGTAAACACAAATTAGCAACACTTAAGCTTCTCTTAATCAGACAGCATTATCCTAAGGATGTATAGACCCATACATTTATTTAGAAAAATAAATGGGTCTACTTGGCTGCTCATGGCTTGAACGGTTATACTCTTTGCTGAGTAAAAAATTGGCTGGGTGGCCGAGCCCAAAGAATGGTAGTGAATAGAGTTAAACCCACTTGGCAGCTGGTCACAAGTGGTGTTCCCCAGGGCTCACTATTTGGGCTGGTTTTGTTTAATATCTTTATCAGTGATCTGGATGAGGGGATCAAGGGCATCCTCAGTAAGTTTGCAAACAATACCAAGTTGGGCAGGAGTGTTGATCTGCTTGAGAGTAGGGAAGCTCTACAGAGGGATCTGGACAGTCTGGATCAATGGTTTGAGGACAACAGTGTGAGGTTCAACAAGGCCAAGTGCCAGGTCCTGCATTTGGGTCACAACAACCCCATGCAACACTACAAGCTTGGGGAAGAGTGGCTGGAAACCTTCCTGGAAGAAAAAGATGAGGGGTACTGATCAACAACTGGCTAAATATAAGCTGGCAGTGTGCCCAAGTGGCCAAGAAGGCCAACAGCTTCTATCAGAAACAGGGTGGCCAGCAGGAGTAGGGAAGTGATTGTCCACTGTCCTCAAGACTGGTGAGGCCACACTTGGAATACTGAGTTCAGTTTTTGGCCCATCTCTACAAGAAAGACACCGAGGTGCTGAAGCAAGTCTAAAGAAGTGCAACAAAGCTGGTAAATGGTCTAGAGAACAAGAATTAAGAGAAGCAGATGAGGGAACTGGGATTGTTTATCCTGGAGAAAAGGAGGTTCAGGAGACATGACTCTACAACACATTGCTCTCTACAACTACCTGAAAGGAGGTTTCTTCTCCCAAATAACAAGAGATAGGATGAGAGGAAATGGCCTCAGTTTGCACCTTGGGAGGTTTAGGTTGGGTATTAGGAAAAATGTCTTCACTGAACGGGTTGTAAAGCTCTGGAATAGGCTGCTCAGGGAAGTGGTAGAGACACCATCCCTGGAAGTATTTAAAAGATGTTTAGATGTGGTGCTTGGGGACAAGGTTTATTGGTGGATTTGGCAGTGCTGGGTTAACAGTTGACCTTGATGATCTTAAAGGTTTTTTCCAATCTATATGATTCTATGGTTGTATGATTCTATATATTGCTAACATATACAAGTGTTATGAATTTTACCATGGGAAACTCTTGTTGAAGGCAATACAGTCTTCATGTGTGAGACCAAAAGATTTAAAAAAAAATTTATTATTGATTGTTCAGCGTTCTGCATATGGAGAGACCAAAAGTGCTAAGTACTGTCTGTGATACTGGGGCAAATTCTGAAGACTTACTCTGCTGTTAGAGTGCTTACTCAGAATCAGGTTAAACTCCAATCCCACTGATAATGAAGAACTTTGAAAAGAATTTTTTTAGAGTTTTAAATACTCTGTAGTAGGCAGATTTGAACGAGATTAATGAAAACTTTGAGCTGACTGATTTGAAATTATGGTTTATACTCAGTTTTATTATCCTCACCAGCTACATGGGCATATTTTCTTCTTTTAGGTAATATTGGCTCTGAAGCAAACAGGTAGCTGCATGCTATCATATAACATCACATTGTTGAATGACTTACCTGCATGTGAAGCTCAATAATGGTAGCTAACAATACTTTTTTAAAACTACCAGTTAGATAGATTCATAATTTTATAGCAGTGATGAGAACTACATGGAGAAGACTTGCATAAAGAACAGTTCTGCAATGGGGCCCAAGGACAGAAGTGGAGTCTGGGATCTCCCTCACAATTTTGGTTCAACCCTGAATCAGAACTGGATTTTGTAGTAGCTTGAAAATGTTTATGACAATACTGGCAGAAAGGGTAAAAGCTTCTTGGAGATGCCAGTATTGGTTGTAGCATTTAAAAAACCTCTTAAATATGGCCTTGTAATTATTTGGGTTTTTTGTAAGTGGATGCTATACTTGACCATGGAAAAATATGTTAGTACACTTAAATATGTTAGCTTAAAGATGAAGATTTAAATCAGCTTCTCTCCAGCAACACACCACTGTGAAGTATCAAAACCAGGGGGGCACTATAACTGTATTTCATAAAAAAGCAACAAGGAAGACATCCTCTCAGCAGAGGGATAGTCATTGCTACAAGGATTTAAGTAGATGTGACTTGAGTGCAAGCTGAAGAGAAGGAAAGGCTCAGTTACTGAGTCTTTTTGAACTTGAAAAGGAAGGAACAATTTAGATGTCAACGAGGAAAATAAAGCCATAGATATAGGTGACCTCTGTAATTGATAGCAGAGCATTTTTAGTATAGTCAGTGGCTCTGCATTGATTGACATTATTTTGCTTTCAATTAACTCACTTGAAGCCCATTTTAGACGATGATTTGCAGCTAAAGTTCTTACTTACCTGATCTTGTAACTAGCTAATAACATAGAGCAGCAAGATTCACTCTGAACACTGTCAGAAGCTAAAAGGATTTATTTCCCAATGTCAAAACTAAGAATTGTCCTGATTTGAGCTAAACCAGAACCAATTCTCTGTTCAGTGATTTTACTTTTCAGCTCAGTCTCTTCTAAGTGTCTGAACTTTCTGAAGTTAATGGCATATTTTTGCAGACAGTGTCTGCTTCCAGAAGGGATAATGCTTGATGTTTATAGTTACTACCAAGGACTGGTATGCAGAAAGGCTCTTGCTTATACTTGCTCCTGTAGAAACCAAGGTCACTGCAAAATCTTGTATACCATGTTGGAGTGCCATAAGTGAGAGTTGTATGTAAGCAAAAAGGTCACACTTGCAAGGAGGAGTGGACAGGACAGGTGACTCCATTCCATGTGCGTCATACTCAGTATAAAGCTGAGGGATCTCAAGGGCAAAGCCTCTTCTTCAATGGCCAGTGTATGAGAAGGCCTCTGTCCATTTTGCCTTTGGTCCCAACCCCTGTGTTCCTGAATCCTGTTCCTGAATTCAGCTCCTGTCTGCCACTGAGTTCAGTCTGAGACTTCTTTTGTGCCTGCCCTGCAGCATCAGTGGTGGTCGATCATCCTCAGGTGAGTGAGATACTGGTTTTGTATATATTTGAATAGATTTCATTATTTTCTTATTAATATTATTATGTTTTATTTTTATTGATACATTTTCATTAAAGCTTCCCTTCCTCTTCTAGGAAGGGGAAGGGTTAATAGAAAGCATCTGCTATTTCTTTAGTGACTAGCCCTGCCTCAACCCATGACAGAATGAAAGCCTGGCACATGATTAGACTCAGCAGCAGTACTAGTTAAAGCTTGAAGCTACCTGGAAAGGTGGTGGGATATTTTGTTTTTTCTCCCTTGGCCTAAAAGTCTCCACTATTCTGTTTGATTTGAATTCTTTTTAAAATCAATGTACTGGGTCTGTCTTGAATGGAGTTGATGTAGCAAATAGATTCTGTGGCTAAAACAGCACTGACAACACAGCAATGTTTTGGCCACTGCTGAACAGTACCTGCACTGTGTCCAGGATTTATCTTTTTCACGCTCTCCTCCCTTAGTGAATAGACTGGGGGTGGGCAAGAAGTTGAGGGCAGAAAGAGCCAGGACAGCAGATCCAAATTGCCCAAAAGGGATATTCCATAGCATACAACATCATGCTCAGAAGTAGAACTGGGGTAGCAGGATAAGAAGGTGTGGGTTTTTTTGTTTGTTTTTCCAGGTTAGACAATTGCTTGAAGAGTGGCTTGGCATTGGTCTGCTTGCGGGAGGTGGTAAGTTCTTTTCCTTGCATCCCGTTTTTTCTTCCCTTCACTTACTAAAATCTCTTTTAATCCACCCCATGAGCTTTCTTTTACTCTTCCTACTCTCTCTCCCATCCTGCTGAGAGGGGAGTGAGCAGCTGTATGGGTCTTGACACTGGCCAGGGTCAACCCACCATGACTGGAAAAACCCCAACGTTTATAGGCTGTGTTATAATGCATTGTCACACCCAAACTCAAGCGTTGCAGAGTGAGCTGAAGGTGTACACCTTCTGCATAGGAATTTATCTTTCAGGGCACATGGAAGTCCTTTGAAGGACTTTCTTCCACAACCGTGCAGAGGCTCCCACTTGTGCATCTGTAAACTTCTGTAGCAGGGCACTGCAGACCAAGTGAGCGCAAGCAGAGCCAGCGCTCTCTGCCCCTCTCGGCACGGCACAAGCGATGATGGGTGTCCACCAAGGAAGGACTCCACGTAAGCGAACTGGGAAAGCGCAGCACTGAGGCAGAGCGAAGGCGCTGATAGGTACCACAGCAGTGGAAATTAAAGAAGCACGGGGTGCTGCTTCTCCCCCAGCTCGTTCCGCGGCTGCAGCTGCCGGAGCGCAGGGCTGTCAGAGCAGCCTTCCCCAGAGACCCCGGGCGGGCCCCGCCGCCTGCCGCCGAGCGAACGCACGCGACAAGTCAGCCCCGGCTCCGCTGGCAGAGGCTGAGCGCGAGGGTTAGACGGCTGCTGCAACCTTCGCACGGCAGCGAGACCCTCGTGCGCCAGGCTCTGCTGTCAAAACTCTTTTTTTTCTCTAAATAACTATCAGAGAGAACCGCAGGAGGACGACCCATGAACGCTGAGCTCTTCTACTGGGCTTGGCTTGGCTTGGCTTGGCACAGCACAGCACGGCCCCCGCAACACCACCCGGGGGCTGGGCACTACCGCCCGGTGCCTGGGCACTGCCGCCCGGGCCCGGGCCCAGTCCAGCCCAGCCCAGCCGGCTCGGTCCGCCCCGCCCCGCCCCGCCCCGCCCCGAACAACGGCCAAGCCCCCGTTCCAGCGCACCCCGCGGCAGCGAGACGCTGATTGGCTGCCGGAGCCGCGCGGTGCCTGATGGGAGCGCCGCGCCGGTGACCGCGCCCCTCTTTCGGCGGGCGACGGCGGGATGAGCGGCCCGGCCCGCGGCAGGTACGTGCTGGTGGGGGAGGAGCGGCCCGGCCCGGCCCTGCACGGCCTGAGGGGCTCTGCGGTAGGGACGGGCTCCGCCGTAGGCGGGGCGGTGGGAGATGGGCGCCCGGCGCTGCTCGGGACCTGACTCGGGCCCCATGTCCCCGGCGG
>WTSP01012933.1:82937-104645 GCA_025331215.1 Actenoides lindsayi | reverse complement strand
AAAAAAAAAAAGAAAAAAAAAAAAAAAAAAAAAAAAAAAAAAAAAAAAAAAAAAAAGGAATACTAATTAATATCATATTAAAGGAAAACAAATAGAAATTTAAAATAAGCATTAAATTTACTTTGCTTAGTAGACATTTTATTGAATAATTAACAGCAGGAGAAGCATCTCCAGACTTTACAGTAATGTGCAAATTCTTTAAATAAAAAGTAGATAATCTTAATCTCCAGGTAATGTACAATATACATGCTATTTATTTTGTCGATATTACAGGATGCATTCTACCACTTGAGTCAGTTTTAATTATTTTTATATTGTACCGTTGATTCCTAGTAGAAAAGGAACAGGAACTGTCGTGCCATATAAGGTACATGCTATGTCAGAATTATAGCACAGAAACCTCTCAACATCTGCATAATCCATTGTAATGTTGGAGATCTGCTGATTCTAGAGATTTTGGAGATGAGGGCATACAGAAATAGCTGGTCTCTCATTGCTGACTCTGCCCCTTCTCATATGGTAAATTACATTAAAGCTGCAACTATGCAATATACTTTTGTGAAATCTTTTTTTTTTTTTTTCTTTTGATGGAGGTAGCATGAATATACAATGTAGTTATTTACAGGAAATAGTTAAAACAGATTTAATACAGAGTTCAGCATCTCTGTTAAGACCGACAAAGGTAGATTACCCACATAGTGAAATAAGTATTGTGGAAATAATGACAGCTTACTCAAAGAAGTGGTAAAACCTTCTGTTGTTCCCATCCAATTGCGACTTAAATATTATTAGATTTTGATGCAACCAAGGCATGCTTATTAAAAAATTTGCAAGTGTTTAGATTTTGCTTAAAACTAGAGAAAAAGGGAGAGAAAGCTATAGAGAAGGCGAACTTGTTTACTGCATCTTCATCTCTCAGGCAGAAATTTTGTAAAGTCTTATATAAAATAGAAGCCAAATTAAAATGGGGACATAATAATTTCTTCTACTCTAATGCCAAGGACAATTAAATACC
Organism: Actenoides lindsayi; assembly: GCA_025331215.1. Lineage (NCBI taxonomy): Eukaryota > Metazoa > Chordata > Aves > Coraciiformes > Alcedinidae > Actenoides > Actenoides lindsayi. Next base: position 103,630 of record WTSP01012933.1, on the reverse strand, counting down.
AAAATTAGCATCTTGGTTTGATCACTGTTCAGACCTGTTATGAGACTTTCATATTTTAAACATCAGAGTTCCACAGTGTACATGTGCATACATATCCATTTACAACCCTGAAAGGCCAAAATATGAGTGGTTAGACACTTAAAATTTACCTAAAATCCTAAACCACTCAATTTGCCTGATCTATGCTCCTGTGTCTAATATAACACTGTCATAGCTGATATCTCTCTTACAGCTGATATCTATCTTTCAAGTGATCAGATCACTTGCTTATTATATAGGATATAAAGATTAAAAAATCCCCAGATTTATTTAGATTAATAAATATCCCTTCCCTACTGATGGATAAGAGACCAAACACTGAGACCTGTAAAAGTATGACTCAGGGTCCTTCTCCATGCTTCCTTGAAAGGCAAAAGTTAATAGACAGCAAAAGAATGAAATATTTACAGGATTAAAAAAACAAAATTAGCAAGAAGGAACTTCACTTCTAAATTTACTGTTGTAATTATTTTCTTAAAAAAAAAAGTATTCTCATATGTGAACCATGTTCCAGATCTAAGACACAAAGCTACTACTACTAAAAATCAGCTTTTGCAATCTAAGTTCAAGTTTAATTACAAAAATTCACCTAGAACTGTCACTCTGAACAGTTCCTAGCTGCTGCATACTTTGAGCAGATTTGTATAAATGTAGTAGAAAACAAAATAAGGAAGAGTGTGTCTTCAGAATATGCTTGTGGAGCTAATTATGTTCTTAGAAGAAAATGAGCTTTCATAAAATATTTCTTCGGGGGAATGACCAGTTAGGTTCTGAAGGACACAAATTTATCATGCATGACCTCCTGTCATTGAAAGGTATTTATTTTACATCTTCATGAATCATATGCAGCTTATATGCATGCATTCTTATATACTATATATACCTATAAATTGTAGCCATGCATGAATCAAAAACATTCAGTCTAAATAACAACATGTTTTTCTCTCCTTTTGAAGGAAACACTGTCATATGTTGGAGTTTTCAGTCTTTTTTTTTTTAAAATTCTCAATATTCTGAAAATTAAAATACTGAGGAAAAAAATCAATTAAAATATAATTTTTGACCAGAAATATTATATGAAAGATATTCTTGGTTGTTATAGCTAAATATTTTAGAACTTGTGTTCCTATATGAAAATTTGCGAAAGTCACAAAACTTAAATCAGTACTTTCATTTCAACATAGAGTTACTGAAATATTGCACAAAAGGTTTTTCAATGTTATTATTTTCATCTAGACATTCTTTCTAGTTTTGCTTGTTGGTTTTTTCTAATTAAGAAGAAACATAAAATTATGTCATTTACTCAATGAACATTTAATTGTACTATAAATGTAGAAAAACCTCAACAGAATCGATGAAGGAACCAATTCCATTTTACCTTATAGTTGAGTCCTATCTTTAAGCAGTACCGGAATTTGAATTTTCCCTGGGAGATCCCAAATAGAAGCTAAGACATGAGCAGTTCATAAGAACAGTACTGCAAAAAGAGTTTGTGAATTTTGGTAGCACCAGGTAAAACATACTAGGAATGAAATAGAGTCATGTGTTAAGTAGCTTTCTCTTGTTATTTATCTGCCAGTTAGTAATATAAAGTTCTATAAAATAGAAGAAAAAGGAAGATGGAGAGAGTTTCTCTAGTGAAATGCTATCTTGTTAAAACTGCATGCGAATGCTTCCCCCCAAAAAAAAGAAAAAATGATTTCTCATTTAGTAACTTTATTGTATTGTGTGTTACCTGGTATTTGAAAGAAAAATTTCTCTATATCCCCTATTGTCTAACACAGAATCACAGATGGATTAATCTGTTTGTCTTTTCCACTGGTTTGCCTAGCTTATTTGTTTGTCTGTTCTACTGTAAAGAAATTGATCTGATGACTGAATATCTATATATGCAGTCATCCTGTCCTTACTAGATGACTTACATCCCTACAGGACAGGATAGGACTCATTCAACTAAATTTAGACTTCTATAATGTACATCCCTATATTCAGGCTAGTTCCCCTAGGCTTCCATTGTCCTGACTGAAAATAAATAGAGTCTTTTAAAATAAGATTTACCTCGTCCTAAAAATAGGTCACATATATTGCTCCTCAGAAGTGCCCATTTCCCTTCATTAATTATAAAGGAAGCCCTGGTGATTAATTCAGATGAAGACATTTAGGACATTGATATCTGATGGCTGGTTCAGTTACCTAAACATAGGTGTCTGACAACGTTGAAAATGGCCTAGGTTATCCAAGGGCACATGCACAAAGCTGGAAAGGGTAACACAAGGCTCCTGAGAGAAGCCAACCCTTCTTAAGTGGGAGCTGGAAACCAAGCAGGCTTCATTAAGAAATGTCATATGAACTACTTACAAAAATTCATCAAGTTCTTTGGGTGCTTTCAGTTCCAGATTAGATACTTGCATTTGAGTACCTATGGCTTATATGAAGCAACCATCCTACTAAAACTTGGTTAAGTGTACTTTATCAGCTGTACAGTTCTCCAGACTCCACAGACTGTCTTAACTATATACACAATAACAGAAGGTAAAAGCTCCAATTGCATACATTGAAACACCTAAGTTTATGTGTTGCTGATCTGGATGTAAATCTATCACTTTAAGTGTGATAGAATGAATCTTACTTCAAATGTGTCAATTGCAAATAGAGCAAGTCTATATAAATCCACATATCTACCTTGTACACATTTCAAATTAAGATAAATAAATATTTTCCAAAACATCTCTGGAAAGTTATAGCGAGTTTTAACTAGTTAGTTCACTGTTAACACATTCACATGCTGGAGCAGGCAAACACAAGCCCTTAAGATTCCACTTCTGAGTTAGAATCTCTTTAAGAAAGGTCATCAAGATATGGCCCAGTTCCGTCATAAACTTTGAAAATTACCTTTATTAACCAGTGACACCTAGGCAATTAAGAAAAGGCAAATACAGGTGATAAAATGAAAGTAGGTAACTTGAGCGAGCACTGGAAGCTATGCATAGTTTAAATATCCTTCCTACAACTTTCTGTCTTGTCTCCAGACCTTGTTTCAATTCCTTCCATTCATTACCTCTCTTTCCTCACTGTTCCTCCTTACTTTGCAACCATTTTCTCTTCCCTTGATGCTGAGAACTCCCATATACCTCTACATTTCAACCTTCTTCTTTATTTTTGCGCTATCTTACATTTCACTCTTATTCTCAAATGTTTTATATTTCTTATTACTCTAGCTTTACAATGAAGTCTCCCATTGCTCTTTCTCCTTTGCTTCTTGCAACTCCGACAAATCCTCTTCATCATTTCTTTCAAATGCTTTTCCTTTTTTTCCTGCATTTTTCTAGGTTCATTTCAAACATTCATTACTAACACCTGATCTTAATAATCTGATTTTAACAGATAATACTGTTTGTTATAACAAAACAAATCCTTCTTCGGAAACAAAAGTGCCTGAGAATCTGGATTCGTACTATAGCTTTATTATCAAAAGAAAGCTCTCTCTTTGTTACACTGTTTTTGTCAAACTCTTTATACTGGTAAATGATAGTACAGCTATGTATATCTTTATGTTGTGGTTTTTTTTAAGCTGAGAATAAACAATAGTTATTCTTCAGATGTTCTGAGATGGTAACTTACAGTTTCCTTTTTAACAAGGCAATATCTATTGTTTCTCCCTTTCTTTTACACACACATATACATATGAGCGAGAGAATATATCCATTGAACTAAAGCCATCTGTCAGCCGCAGAGCAAAACGCAAAACTAATGAAATACCACATGCTTTAAGTATGAGCAGCATCTTCCCTGATGACAATAATACTCTTTAGCAGCTCTAAAATATTTTAATATGTACTAAACTAACAGTCTTAGAAGAATACTACATGCTGGGAAAAATGTAGAATTCTGACTATATCCACTTTTAACAAATGAGAATACAGGAAAATTTGCTTTTTAAATTACCGGCATGGTTTAACCCCAGCTGGAAACTAAGCACCACTCAGCCACTGGCTCACTCCACAACCAGTGGAATGGGGGATAAAATAAGAAGAGTAGAAGTGAAAAAACTTATGTGTTGACATATAGACAGTTTAACAGGTAGAACAAAAGCTATTCATACAAGCAAAACAAAACAAGGAATTCACCTACCACTTTCCACCAGCAGGCAGGTGTTCAGACATCTCCAGGAAAGCAGGACTCCACCATGTGTAACAGTTACTTGGGAAGACAAAAAACATTGCTCTGAACATCTCCTTCTTCCTTCTTTTTTCCCAGCTTTAAGTGTCTGTGGCTGTGGTTTTGTCTCTGCTGTAGCAGGTACATTTCTGAAGGGATTGTGGCCCAAGGATAAATCCACATCAGAGAAGATTCACTTTGAAGCATCTCTGGCTGGGGATAAATCATGCTGCATCACGTACACCTTGAAACATCAGTGACAATGCAGAAGTCCTGCATAAGGACTGCAGATGACTGCAGCCATTGGTAAGACTGTATTGGAGGACGTATAATTCTGAAGAGACTGTGGCTGTGGGTGAGGCCACACTGAAGCAGGTTCACCTCAAAGTGACTATCTCTGGATAATTCTAGGTCATAGCACCCCTGAAGAGACTGTGGCTCATAGATAAGGCTCTACTTGGAGCAGGTATACTTCTAAGTGACTGCAGTCTGTGGATAAGTCCAAGCCAGAGCAGAGCATGGGGAGCAATCCATGTCAGTGTTAAACCCTATAACCTAGCCCAAGGGGCCAGGTGTAGAAACTGTAATGGATATATCTTTAAATTGCTGTAAGACAGGATTTAAGTTGCTTATTGTAGGAATGACTATAGCAGAAACCACCTGAACCAATGGAGGACAAGTTTTCCAAGAAGCAGTGAAAGTTCTGCAATGACTTTAGATGGCTTTGGTGCCTGATAACTCCACACAATCTTTCTTGCCCTGAGTGAACACCGTAATGGATGGAGCCCAAAGTTGTGGACTAAACTCAATAGACAGTTACTGGATATTTATGGACAATTAATGGACACTAGATGACCTTCATAGGTTCCTTCTGATCCAAACCATTCTATGATTCTGTGATTCTATTTTAGGCATTTCACAGGGGTGGTCCATAGATGAAGGGAATCATATCTGCATGTTGTATCAAAAGCCGGGAAGTGGGGTGGTGGCTAATGAAAATGTGTTGTATAGTGTGGGGCCAAAGTAAGATGTCAATAGTATGGAGTAAGGGGTGGAGATTGTGCTGCTTTAGGCTAGGGTAAAGTTCATTTTCTTCACAGTAGCTGGTATGGGGCTCTGCTTTGGATTTGTGCTGAAAACAGTGTTGATAATATGGAGAAGTCTTCATTATTGCTGAACAGTCCAGACCTGGAGTCTGTGTAAGCACTGCCAAGCTCCATTTTCTTTTTTTTTCAACAATTTCCACAACACAGATAGAAGATCATCTTTGTAAATCTTTGCAAGGTAACTTTGCGAATAATTACCTTTGGAGAGGCCTAAAGTGACCACAAATATAAACAGCAAATAACAAAAAAATACATGTCCACTTGTGTTTGACTACAACCATCATTGTGCTTGATACATTTGTGTTAGAAAATGGGTTGTTTCTACAGCTACTGTGATTTCTGAGTGATACGCTGTAAGTAGTACTGTGCTATCATTTTATACCAAAGAGATTGTTTTAGTGAAAGTGTAGTCATGTAGGATAGAGTATTAGCATAGAATGCCTTAAGTAGGATCAATTTTATAAAACAAAGACACAAACAAACCAACCAACTCCAAACAAAAAACCAATAAACGTACTCCAAGATACTTATGTTTAATTCTATGATAAAGATGAGCATCCAAGAGACTAAAAAATATCAATATATGAAACTGAGAGACAAAATGATCCAGTACCTTGAAAAGAAAAATTATTAATTCTTGCATGTGTATGGTGAAAGGTCTTTTTCATTGTATGCATATCAAGTGATCCAGATATTAATGAATCATTTGCCTGAAGTATTTTTAAAATATTTGAAAACAAGATTGGTTCCCCTGAAATAAAAAACCAACAAAACCCTAAACAAGGATAAGTCTTGGTACTTCATGTTATTTATATTGTAAGTTATTTTAATTTTACCTGTAAACATTGACATATGCATTCTGTCTGTCTGTCTATCTATCTATTTACCCACCCAACCATGCATGTATGTATATAAACTCCAGACTCACTAGGAACGATACCTCAAGCATTTTGCATGTTAATAAAAACCAGTCTCAGGTTTATATAAATAAACAATATTATTGAAACATATATTTTCCTATCTAAACTGTATGATGACAATTACAGTAAAAGAAGTCTTTTCAAAATTTAAAATATTCCCGTACAAGTGTAATATTAGTTAATGTATCACATTATTGCTTTTTAGCCAAAAGTTTAGTTTTCATAGATCTGCAGCAGACCTAGCACAAACCACTGATTCTGACTTTAACGTTGGGACACAACTTCAATATATATATTAAGGAAGGGACTTCTAATTTCTCTAACACAGACATTAAGGAGAACAGCAAAACCCACAAAGACTCCTACCTCCTTCAGTTGTCCAGAGGTTATATACTGCTAAATTCACATTGCACTGCTAAGTAGAAAAAACTGATGCAGAGATATTCTACTGTGAAGAAGGGGGACAAAGTTGATTCGTGTTCATTGTAAAAGAAGAAATGTTTTCTCCTTTGCAGGCTTGCAGAGAACAGGGAAATTTTGAAAGAACATGCAGCTACTGTTAGAGATAATTCTCAGATTATTCCTTTCTGCATGTGAGCAGCACAATGAAAGCAATTCTACTTCAGAAGTCTGATGGTGTCTACTGTAACTCAGTATTCTGAGGACAAATCTCTCCATGATTGTGGTTGATCATAGAAGCACAGCTTATCCCTATGCAGAGAGCATAATATCTAACCATTAGTGTCTTATATAATTTTCTCTCCCTTTCCTCTTTCAGAACATATATGAATGTTATAATCATAAAGCATTGAGAGGTCAAAAAATTTTGCCTTTTGTTTTCACATTCCTAAGTACATTTCATTTTCATTCTATTTTTCTGCAAAACTCCAGTGCCATTAAATAAAAACCTTCACAGTTCCATTGCATGGTAAGTAAAGAAATACAGGTAATGAGTCACAGGTATTTGCAGGTAATCACACCATTTTATATTCCAGATGAAGAATCAGTGATAATCAGTAGCTGACATTTTGTTACTTTTCTATTTTACTTTGCTAAGCAGGATTCATTAACAGCACAGTTGAAAAGATAAATCTCTCATTGTGTTTCCTTGTAGTGTGCTGTTACTACAATAAGTACTAGATACTCTCCACAACAAAGAAAAATCTAGTAATTGTCATATAAATAATTTTTTCTATTTATTTGTTGAATAAAACAGTGTAACTTGTTTGTATTATGTTAAAGTTTACTGAACACTAGTACTTCAGATGGTTGAATTTCTGGTAGAAAAGTAAAAATACTGACTCTGAGTGACCTTATCTTTCTAAGACGTAAGAGGTCACTATTGTTTAATACTGAATACCTGAATTATGACATTTTGTATGCAAATATACATATGAATGACAGAGCAACAATAGCATATTTTTCTGTTCCTCCATTACTGAAAGAGGAAGAAAGAGATATTTAGGCTATTGACCTAATTAATTTTGATTTTTTTTTAACTCTTTGTTAAAATCAATGTGCAATGATTAACTTTTGTGTGAGTAAGTTTGCCTTAAATTACTTTTGGCAGGTGTTCCTTGGAAGCAATTGTAGTACGAAGGATGGACTTAAAAATCTCTGCACCCTGAGAATATACTTAAGATGTTGGCTGCACTGACAGTTTATAAATGCAATGGACTTTCACAATGAAAAAAAGCCTACTGCATGAATACTGTCCATTTTATTTTAAACAGCATTATGTTATCATTTTACCCAATGAAAAGATTTCTTCTCTTGAATAATGCAGTGCTTTTGCATCTTGCTGCTTCCAATTACTCTGAGGACATACACTGAAAAACCTCAACAGATTAAGATGGAAAGCTGCACAGTAAGCCCCCTTCCTGAGTATCTCTTTCTCCAGATTTCATTTTGCTTCCTAGTATTTAAATTTGACTGCCTGGTAGAGATGATTCACTTTTGTTTGATTAAAATTTTGTAAACACATTTTTCTTACTTGATATCATTTGTAATCAAAAGAAAATAAACAAACTCCAGGGCATCAAAAATATTTCAGCAGTTGATCAAAATGTTATGAAGCTTGATTGATAAGAAATATTTTAAAAATTGTTGTTTTGCTCTTCTAGTAGACAAACTTTTCTAATACATTTTGTAAAGTTTTAGTGAGATTTTTAGATGTAGGTGTTATTTTTTTTACTGTCAGGATATTATGTCATCTTCATTAACCTAAAGGAATTCCTCATCTCCAGGAATTTTTGTCTATGATTTTTAACCCAAATGTAGCTTTAATGATTAAAAAAATAATCTCATATGGGTCATGCACATATGAATCTTATTAATTAGATGCATCATCCCTACCTGGAAGGGGACAGTATGCCCTATAATAAACTTTGTATTAGTTATAAGGATTGTCCTAGAATAAAGAATTTTACCATCATAAATAGTTAATAAAGACTTCTGGTTTGTAGGGGCAGTTTTTTCATACTTTATAGGATGGGATATTAATTAGCAGAATGTATTAACTCAATCTGTACCTTTTGGCTTCTGCTTAACATCCAAAAACTTTGATATGTACAAATGAATTCTGTAAGGATGACTTTTTTTTTAATTACTTTTCATCAAGACATAGCTGAGTTTTTTTTAAAGTCTCACTCAAACCAGGACAGCTTATTAACAGGACTCATTTACTGAAAAAGAAGGACATGGGAAAGGCCAGTTGTAACAAAGGACTTTAACAAACAGTTTGACTCCTTTATGTCTGTAATTTCGATTGGTGTTGCTCATGCAGTTAGATACAGAGCAGCTTTTCCTTTTCTGATTCAAAAAGAACAGTTGTCATTATCTTGTCCAAGTGCTGAAAAAAAGCTTGTCAGAAAACTGCTTCAAAAGTATATGCATTTGTAGTACAAATAATGCTGTTTTAATTAGGAGCTACTGTTGCCAAAGTAATCATTTACTACTTTCTGTACATACACGCACACACATATATATATACACACATACAGACACACACACACATTCTCTCTCTCTTTCTCTCTTCCTGAATATTTAAAGATACATAGAATTTGAAGTTACATCACCAAATATGAGTCTTTATCTCTGCTTCCAAACTTGTTGTCACACAACAATTAGTTCTGAAGTATTTTATAATGTGTATAGGGCTACAATAGTCCATTCCTCCTATTACAGAAAAAACTTCTGTGCATTGTCCTGTCAAGTATAAAACTTTCAATTTGAGAGTGTTTAAGGACAGTAAAGGTAGTTTAGATGTAAATGAAAACTACTAGATTTACCCTCAATCTTTGTTTTCTTTACATTTTCAAAACAGCAGAAAGACATGTCATTGCAAATAAAAATTAAACATGAAACTATTATGCAATGTAAGCTGAAAATACTAATTTCTTCATTAAATGTTTTAGTCTTATTTTGTAATTGACTAACTCTAAAATAATTCCCCTGCAGTTGGAAGCCAATCAAATGGAATTAAGGATATACATAATTTAAAAATGAAACCAAGCCAAACAAAAAACAAACACAAACCATCAATTTTTAAACTAGACACCATAGCACAAAAGACGTCATAATCTATTTTGTACTATGCAATGAATCACAGTGCAAAGATGCTTGAATGAATGCCAATATCTATAGCTTCACCTGGTCCAGTACTAACTGAGATATACTCACTGCTTTTGTTCTGTCAGCCAGCCAAGCGCATGCTAATATTCATCCTACAGCCTGGGTAGTCCAATCTTCCAGAACAGGAAACTTAACAGAAACTTAAGAGGTGCATTGCACCTTCCTTTCCTGAATTTATACCAATCCTATGGAAAGATAGTGTACATTCTGTTAACACAGCCTGGTACAGACGTATCTGCTTAATAAATTCAGTGGAAAGTTAAGAAAGATGTCATGCCACTGTTGTTGAAACATACAATGCACTGTACAAAAATAGTTTTTTTCCTAAGAAATGATATATGCCATACAGTCAACAAAGTACAAACAAGCGTTCCCATGATAAGGGAGACTAATCATTATCAAAGATACTTCACTATATATATATTTTAATATACTCCTTTGAGAAAACAGTTGCACATTTTGTATTTTTAATGCATGTGAAAATCAAGCAAATTTGGAAAGTAATTTACTTAATCTTTGCAGTTATTTTTGGATATACAAATTTAGCACAAGAGTTGAACTGATTTGGTTTGTCCAGTGCAGAAACCACTGAGAAACTGTGTTTTTGTAAATTGAAGAGAAAATTTGAAAGCACTGGAATAATATTAAGCTCATGCAAACTATATAAATTATATAACCCTGTGATGGTTACTTACCTTTTTGGTTTTCATTTAGGGAGCTGAATTGCTACTTTGTTATTTTAATTATTTGTGTAATATCACCTTGCCTTAATGAAGAAGATTTTTCAAGTTTGTATTTAATTCGAAAAATACTTTTGGATTAACATCTGTTTAACTAGTGGCCTACAGAAATTAAGAATACAGAAAGAAAATGAAGAACACTATAGATCTATATATCTCAACCGATCTAGTCATGTCTTATCTGATACCTTTTTTAACAAAAAACATAGTCACATATCTAAACATATGGCATAGATAAATGTCCAAATGGGTAACTCCTCTAAATCTGGAGGCAATAAAAAGCATTATTCTGTGCAAGGACATTGTTTCTTTGCATTGACTCTGATGAGCTGAACTGTTAATGCATTTTGGATTTGGTTGGCTGCCAAGGTCAAAGGATCATTATTATCAAGCTGGTTTAGCTCAGCATTCATAGGTTGTATAAGGGAGGCTGTGCAGAGGTGTCAGTCTGGCATTAAAGGAACACTTCCTTAAAGAGAAGTGTCTCAATTGGTAAGGTATTCTCAAAGTAACACTTACTGATGTAGTACCTTGTCCCTTTCAAAGACAAAAATAATTCAAAAATAGTAGGTGAGAGAACCATCCCTTCAACTTAGTTTCCAGACACCCAGAAGAGTGAAAGTACAATCAATATTACTGACAAAACTGAACAGTTTTTCAAGAAAAGATTATCACATATAACACCTTAGATATAGGGATAGTCACATATATTCCCTTTTGAAGCTGAGAACAAACTCCATAGATCAGACAGGGCCGTTCTTGGAAAAACTGCAATTGTTGAGTCAAAAAAAGAAAAAGAAAAAACCACCTGTTGGTTATTTCCTCCATACGTAATGTAGAGATTGTTGTAATTCACTGCCTTCTCTCCCTCCACCCCAGTGCTGACAAGCAGCAAATTCACTGTGCTGCTCGAATTCCTTCAGGATATTCTGCTGCCAGAGGCACCAGGAACCACAGGGGAGAATCTGGACATACAGCCAGTTAGAAAATGCTGAGTCATAAATGAAATGCAACTGTATATCTGTTCTCCTGTATTCTACAGTAATTTCATTGGTATTGTTTTCTGTGATGATAAATTACTTATTATTAGGTGCATGGAAACATATAGAGAGGATTTTATAATCACTTTTTGCTTCTCTTATGCTTTTCCAAGGAGTAAACCTGAATGTCAGAAAGGATATCAGAGTTAAATTTCAGTTGAGTAATTTTGTCCCTCAGATGTGTTAGTCTCCAAGTTAAATGTGTTTCTTAGTTGTTTGAATACTTACAGACCTTAAGACATCACAGTGATGAAGGCAAGATGAGACATAAATTGCTGCTAAAAGCCAAATACATTGATTTATAATAGTTACTGCTGGTAGAAATCAGGATGGTACTGTATACTCTGTTTTATTGACATTTTTATTTTATGCTTGCATATGAAATCATAGAATTGTCAGGGTTGGAAGGGACCTTAAAGATTATCTAGTTCCAACCCCCCTGCCGTGCGCAGGGACACCTCCCACTAGAACAGGTTGCTCAGAGCCCCATCCAGCTTGGCCTTAAAAACTTCCAAGGATGGGGCTTCCACCACCCCTCTGGGCAACCTGTTCCTGTGTCTCACCACCCTCATGGTGAAGACTTCTTCCTAATGTTTAATTTCTATCTACCCACATCTAGTTTTGATCCTTTCCCTCTAGTCCTACCACTACCCAACATCCTAGAAAGTCCCTCCCCAGCTTTCTTGTAGGTCCCCTTCAGATACTGGAAGGTCACAATAAGGTTTCCTTGGATCCTTCTCTTCTCCAAACTGAATAACCCTAACTCTCTCAGTCTGTCCTCATAGGAGAGGTGCTCCAGCCCTCTGATCATCCTCGTGACCCTTCATCTTTCCTGTAATATGGGCTCCAGAACTGGACACATACATATGTATTACATTATTTAGCCTTTCAATAAGGCTTTCACCTGAGTTAATGCAATTCAGTTTCACAAATAACAAGTTTTTATTAGATTTTCAGGTGTTGTTACAGGATTTTTTTTTCCTGTCAAGGAAAAAAAAAGATATATTTATATTCCTAAATATATATTTTATATATATTCATATCCCTATTTCAGTTGTATCCCTTATATGCTCCCTTTTATCCTCTGTATTGAGCTCTTATTATAGGAAGATCATTTCATAAAAAGCTGCAGTGTACATTCTTGTGGCAGCTCTGCTACTTCTTAAAATCCAACAGTAACACAACTGTCCTGAGATGCATCAGTTTTAGTCATGTTTTCATGTGTTTCTCCCTTTTTTTTTTTTTTTATTAAGAACATATCCTCTCTTCTCACATGGCCCATATTTTTCATTCCAAGTGTTCATAGTGACTACAGCACATAGATATGTTCTTTTATAGGGCCATTAGAGATTTTCACAAATTAATATTCACAACAGATTTCATATACCTGTAAAACAGAATGGGTAATGAAGAGTTTACTTAGAAAATAATTAGTGTTACTTGCAGAGTTAGCAGTGAACTTTATAACTCTTTGGCCTTGATCTAACTGTACAATTACAGTGTTGCTACATTGTCCAGGTGAGCTTGTTTTTTCCTGAAAATGGGTAATCCTTTTATGAATGCATTCAAGTTATTGTGTCTCCAGACCTCTTCAGAAAAGGCAACTAGGGACCAAGAAGGATAGTGACATCTTGGATATCTAGCTGCTGTAGAAAAGTGAACCTATACACACTAAATTTGTCTTAAAGTCAGTCTGATTGTCACCCATATATATATTCAATATGATCAAAAAGAGAAAACAAAGGTAATGCTAATCTCAAGAAAATGAGTCACCTAATCTAGGCACTTCTATTGTATCAATGTGGATCCATTTGACAACAAGAAACAGAGTGAGTTTTGTGGACAAAAGAAAAAAAAAAAAATCTTGTTCTTATGTTAGAAAGTCCTTTCTGGGTGTTCCCTCACTGTCATTAGGGGGAACACATGAGGTCTACCATGGCTAAAGGAGTCAGACATTCATATCTTAGATCAATGTATGCTCCAAACTGAGGTGGTCTGGCTCAGGCTGCATTGCTGATATCCTACACACAGCTCAATAACAACATTTGCCTCCTCTTTTTCTCTTTTTCCCCTCTTTCTCCACACCTAAGTTCTTTCTTTTTACCATGGTAATCTCCTTCCAAAGAAGCAACACATCTCTGATTACTCTTACCCCATTAGCTGTGGTCTTGCTGATTTATAACCTGACTGTTTGCAAAATTCTGTCCCTGATAAGTTTTACTTTGGTGAGGAATTCTGTTATGCTGTTACGTTATTAATTTCCTTTTGCTATCTGTAATGTTTCTTAATTCCGGCATTTCTCATGCAGTTTTCTTGGTAGTGTACTGTAGGTCAGGATTGACTGTTTGTACTCATACCTTAACACTTCAGGAATGTCCAAGGTAAGCAGAGATCAGTTTTAACAAAAGTGCTTAGGTATCATGTTCATTTTTCCCTTTCGTTGGTGTGTCAGTCACTCCTGTTTTGAATTCTAGCATCTTTGGTGAAATTTTTACTTCACTGTAGTAATATCGGAAATGTGGTATTCGTTACTAACACATGTAATAAATACCTTAGAAGTAGATTCTTGTGCTCCAAGTGGATCCTCTCTATAAATATTTTATCTTCTTTTATTACATGGCAGATACAGAAGCATCTGATTTTAGTGGAATGTGTGTTGGTTTTTTTATTGCTACTGATTTTCACACTGTGCTTTACTGAAGTAGGAACTCATCCTGAATCAATTTGTTTCCTTTAAGTCAGATCTGACAAATGAATTAAAAACCCACTGATGCTCATGCAGAGGTGAATTTTATTGCTCAATAATGGAGGATAAAGTTACAAGAAGAATTAGATTCAGACATCTGGTCTAAGTGTGACTTTTATCAAAGAAGACACAGGGTTTGATTTGATTCTGTTGCCTGATTAAATGGCTAGTACTGTTCCTGACATCAAAGTGTGTCCAAGATATTTGCACGAGTTTGGCACATATGACACAGGAGCTACAAGAGACCTTCACCCCTCTGGAATGCTTCAGCTTGAAGCTAGTAGAATATTCTACTTGGCTCACCTTGAAATAGATACATTTGGTCTACAGAATCATATTTTGGTCTCCACTGATTGGGCATTCTTGGAGATCAGTTGTTAAGCATATATGTCAAATATTTAAGATTTTCTGGTATATCAAACCCCTAACTGCTACTCAAGTACAGCTGAGTTCTCTTCTCTATCGTGCAGCTCTGCAAAGGTATTTCAAATCTCCTAGGGAGCTGCCCATATTTAGACAATGAATTTCCTCTGAATGTAATGTTTCAGGTACATACCCATAGCTAAATGTAAACATATTGCCATTTGTGGACCCCAATTCAGTTCTAAATGTTAATATGTATAGCCCATACCTGCAGTGACTCTGATACTATAGACAAATTCAGAATAGCATATCTACAGATTGGTTGCCAGATTTACCTAAGCTGAAACCATGTAAAGACAAGCAGATAGCTGTTCCTTTTGCTCACCAGGGAACTGGCTTAATATGTAAAGTAGCACTTGTTCCTGGGGTTATAAACCACTATTGCTTCTTTTTTCCCGCATCTTTTATTGTCCTTCACCTTCCACCCTACTTAAGCTAGAGCAATGGGCTCATCTCCCTAACACTCTGTGTTCAGCTCCTTCTCTCTGTCCAAAAAGAAAACTGCCTTCCCCTCAGTGTCTCACCCTTTCAGGAGTTTCACGATCAGTTTTGTCTTTACAGCTGAGAAGCCTGAGTCAGCTCGTGCAACTGAACCTTGTATTTTAGCTGCAGGCACCAACTAAACACCATGCAGCCATTTGCTTACTTCTCCCAGAAGTACTGGGAGAAGAATGGGAAAAAAAAGGTAAAACTCATGGGTTGAGATAAGAATGATTTAATAACTAAAATGAAATAAAATCTAATGATAACAATAATAGCAGTAAAACATAATAAGAATATTAATGAAAAGGAGTATAACAAAAAGAGAGAGAAACACCAAGAAAATACAAGTGATGCATAATGCAATTTTTCACCACCAGCTGACGAACACCCAATAGCCAACTCGCCCCAGTCTATATACTGAGCATGACATCCTGTGGTATAAAATATCCCTTTGGCCAGTTCAGATCAGGTGTCCTGGCCATGTTCCCTCACAGGTTCTGATGCACCTGCTCACTGGCAGAACATGGGAAACTGAAAAATCCTTTACTCAGGATAAGTGCTACTTAGCAGCAACTAAAACATCAGTGCATTATTACCGTTATTCTCATACTAAATCCAAAACCACTGCACTAGCTACTAGGAAGAAAATTAAATCTATCCCAGCCAAAACCAGGACAATTCTTACTGTAATAGAAGTGATGATGAATACGTATAGCGGAGAAACTGAGCATTTTACAATGATTTTGAAAGAGAAAGTTTACAGTTCACTGCTTTCTTCCATAGCCTATAGGTTTGAAAATGTATACCTTTATAAAATTTATCAAATGCCATTTCAAAAATTGCAAATTTTTATTGGTTAACTGGTGATATGTTTGACTTCTCAAAAGAACCGTCTGTTCCTTTGTTCCTTCAGAAAAGTATGATAAGATATACCTGCAGTCATTACCCGAAAAGCCATGTTAATTTATTACATTTTATAAGCAATCCCAGATTATAGGCCTTTTGTTAAATAAAAAAGAGAAAGAAAAGTCCAGAATACAAAACTATAGTAAAATGCTCTGAAGTTTAATATTTTCTAAGAAACACTTGGGGGTTTTGTTTCTTTTTTGTGCTTGTGTAAAAATTACTCAATCTTCTGATCAGAGGAATATATGTTTTTAATTGCACTCACAGTATATAGGATGGCATTCTTTGTTCAGTCCCACAGAATAACTCATTTGAGGTGTAAGTACTTCGCAGTGTTGGTGAACACTTCTGATATATGCCATAGTTTTTGGTAAAAAAACCCCAACTATTAAAAAAAACCCAAATGACAGAATAAAATATAAAAGCTTTGCCATTTTTATTTTATTTCCACATAATTACTGTGTAAAAATGGTAAAGACAAGAAGTATGCATTATTTTATGTGATTTACTGTTTTTGTTAACAGTTTCATGTTAAATGTTGATATTACTGAATTAGATGTTTTCAACAATGATATTTCAAATGCCTAAGCGTTCAAATTGTTTGATGATACTAATGTTGAGAATCTTAAAAAAGAAGAATAACCAAAGCTCATATCTTGGTTAGGTTTTTCTTATTTTTAAAAGGATAAAATGCAGTATTCAGTAGGTTGAGAATTAAAATTATTAGTTACTGCTTTGAATCTTATTTTGTAAAAAATAAGAAATTGTCAAAAGCAAGTATGAAGACTCTCAAAGTGTTTGTCTTTGAATGTGACCATCCCTCTATAGTTTAGGATAATCTTTTTACAGAGCTGTGGATTGAAAACAATGGATTTTTTTAAAAAACATGTCTGCTGTCAACTCATGTTATATAAAAAGAATATTTTATATTTTAGAGTTAGTGATAATATATAAAATGCTGGGAATGAAAGACAATTTTACAAATACATATACACTCATGTTATGAAAAAATACTCCATTTTTATTCTGAAAGGCTTGCAAGTAGATTAACTAAGTGTAGAAGCACACAGCAAGCTAACCAGACTAAAAATATCTAAAATTAATTAATAGGCCTATCTTCAATTACAGCATATTCCCTGATACTCTGTTTCAGAAAGGCAAACTTTGCAATATTTGCCTCTGGCTCAGGGATACTGTTTTCTGTTTTGGTTCAGATTGATTATTTCTCTGAAGAATTTCAGTGTATTTACTGAAAATTAGGTTCTCTGAAAGTCTTTCTGCATTTGGTTCTCCAGAAGGAAAGCTGGAATGTATAAGTAACTTGATAAAGTTTAATTATTTGCAGTGTTGAAGAAATAGCTGATACGTATCTTTTATAGTATTTACATTTTTAAATAGGTAATGATATTTAATTTGCTAATATGACACACAAAAACTCCTTATCTATGAAATTATACCTGGAGGTAAGGCAGGGCATACTATGAAGAACATATTGCAGTCTAAAGGCTTCAGATTTTAGTATTCATTGAACAGATGTACAACAAGTCCTTCACTGTGAAATATTTAGAAAGCTTTATGATCAACCACAATTGAATACAGTAACTACCACCATGTCAGCACTATGAGTCAATCTCTTAAGATGTTAATAGCACTTTTGTTTACCCTCTGAGCATTTGGAATATTTAGCACACTGAGACAATCAAAATGAGAAAACAGCATGCTCAGGTGCTAACGTCTCTTTCAGCTGGGCAGCATTTATAACACAGATATTAGCCTGAATATTCTCCATCTGTAGTGGCACAGTCCATCTAGAACATATAAATTATTTAGAAAATGCATCCATTCTTTTAGTTTTTAATTAATAATACAAATATGATATAATAAATGTAATAGCATTATGTTTAGATAATTAAATTGCACATAACATCAATGTTACAAAGTATGTTGAAGGTGACTGCATTTAATTTCTTAGTCTATTGTACCCAATAGACAGAAAAGTAACCCTAGTGACATGTCATTCTGTAGATACTGTAGCTAATTATAAGGTTGAAATAAGGTAGTAAAACAAAAGATTCAGGAAGATAGAAGAAGCATTTATCAAGTCTATGAGATCATTTGTTAATAATATTTGGTTTTATTTGTGAAAACACATATTACCTTCTTTGTACCTGCTGTAAAAATTAAAGGAGTGGCATTGTATAATCCTAGATCACAATAGAAATGGAAATACAACTCTCCTACAACTGCCAAACTCCACTTTATAAGAAATATTCAGTGAAGAACCCAAAATGCAAAGATCTTATGTGACCAGTTCTGAATTATAACAAACACTGTATTCTTTCAACTTCCTTAATATAATCTGGATGAAAACAAGTTTAGAAAGTAGAGTTATTTCTGACACTATTGGAAAAATATTCCTGTTAAACTTGTAACCATTTTTATGTATTTAGTATGCCCAGGATCAAATGGGTTAATGAAAATATTCATATTATAACACAAAGGAATGAATTAAAAGATAATATCACTTGTATGTTATAATGTAAAGAAAACAGAAGAGAAAACAGCAAAGATTAATTAAATAGGTTAATGTGACCATTATTCCTCTCTGACTGGTCCAAAATAATGCAAAAATTGAAACCAGATTCTGTCTGCATATGTAAATGTGGGACATAATTATGGTCTCTTCTTCCATTTTTATATTTTATAAATTTCATATCACAGTAGTTTGTTTAGGGCTAAAAATGTTCTTCAGCTTTTCTGTAATACACATAGGATATTCCAGTGTGGTGGTGAAAAAAATATACATATTAAAATAATGGCTGTTTCAAAAAAAATCAAGAGTTGAATGAATTTCACAAAATTTATGATGCCTTAGGTAATAAAACCATGCCATGAACTACATAACCTTCTTCTAACAGAAGGCTGGGCTAGGAAGTTCTCAGAGTTTTCTTTGAAACTACACTTTTCTATTATTTTCTGAAAGCACATTTTTGTTTTGAAGTTATCTACACTTTTCTTGTTATATTTATCACAGAATCATAGCCATCCTTGTAATGATACATTTTCTGTATTTTAATTGTGTTTTGTATATGCTTTTTTTTTTTTTTTTTTCTGGTTTTATAAGTTCACAGTAAACCTAAATTACTATTTTAGGTACAGAGTGAACTAATTTTGTACAGAACTCTACAAAGTTTATCGTTATAGTTGATTGAATTCAGAACATATTTTATTAAAACAACAATCAGCATATTTGGTTTAATTGTGAAGTGATTTATTCAATGGTGATGTATTTTATCTGTTTGACAATAAAGAAACAACTCTCAAGATTTTGCAAATCTTTGCATATCTGTAATCAACAAAGTATTGAAGACAGCAGTATGTAATTTGACATAAACGTATAGCATAATTTATACAACAAAAAGACCTCATGCTAAAGTAAACATAGGTTCTTATTTATAGTAACAGTTTACAAACCTCCAAAAAAACCCCTAAAATCTTCATTATTTTTATTTAGTCTTTGTGAAACAAAGCAGAGAGTTAGCTAAATTTTTGCCTCAAGCCTAGTATCTTAAAAATAACATTTTCTGTCAAAAGAAAGCAGTCTGTATAAAATTATGATGGATGAAGAGCCTATTAGAGGCATTGGTGACAGAACACTTTCTTGCATCCCAGAAGAGGGACATACAGGAAGCAAGAAGATTAGGAGAAGAGGTGGGTCACTGATGGGTAGAGATTATTTCATTTTTTTCCAAGTGGTATAGAAGTCACTGTTTGCTTCTCTTTGCATTTTCTGTTTCATAAAAGACAAGCTCCTTAAGTTTGCATGAACATCTGTAAACTGTAATTTATGTAGATAGCTCTGTTTTTTTTATTCTGGTTTGGTTTTTTATTCTGGTTTGGTTTTTTTATTCTGGTTAGGTTTTTGGTGGGGTTTTTTTCCCCTCTACTTTATGTATGAATGGATTTAGCATTTTTAGTCTTTTAGTAAATACAGTATACTATAAATGAATAAACAATATGCAGCAGAGCTTCATAGATACTTCTCTTTGAATCAGTGTCATCTGTAAAGAGACACTTTAAGGGATTTTTCTTTTTGGTATGTCACTTCCTTAGATCTTTACGCTCTACCTGAAGTAAAAATTTGGCATCTGTTTGTAATTGCTTTTTATGTATTATGCCAAATGAAACTGGAAAAACTATTCTGTCAGAGTAACTCCTAGGGGAGTATGGATATTTTCAGCAATACAATTCTATCCATAAACATCAAAGTAGGACTTCTTTTGTTTTCCATCTGCCAAGCTTTAGAGTCAGGGCGGCCCCCTAGACCTGTAACAGACACTCTCTGTTAACACCCCTCCCTCCCCAAAGGGGAAGAGAGAAGGAATAAGGGAGAGAGACTTAGAGATTAGAGAAGGAAACTACAACAGCTTTCATGAAAAGGAAATTAATAATAATAAAAATGGACTATATATAAATATATACAAGACCAGTATCGAAGC
>WTSP01012933.1:58890-82837 GCA_025331215.1 Actenoides lindsayi | reverse complement strand
ATATGATATCAATTGAATTATTTAATATAGTAAGATATTCAATAATATGAAATCCATAATATTATAATATTATAAAAATATATAATTATCCATCTAATACTATGGATATTTATATATGAGCTAATTCTCACACTGCAGAGGTGTAAAAAAAAATTTTGACTTTATAAAAGTTAGGTATATACTGTACTAATTAATCTACCCCTAGAAATACCTATATCTCTCCACTGACAGCAGTTTAGATGTCAGATTTAGCTGCTCATATGCGTATTCATGTATCTCAAGTTAAATGATACACTATGCTCCATCACTGGACGTGTTCAAGACCAGGCTGGATGGTGTCTTGCACATCCTGGTCTAGTGGGAGGTGTCCCTACCCATGGGGGGGTGGGGTTGAATCTAGATGATCTTTAAGGTCCCTTTCAACCCAAAACATTCTATGATTCTATCAGTCTATAAATTATTGCTTATGCAAGACATATATCTTTAAACTTCTTGTAACTTACATTTAACTCCCATGTAATTTCTGTTGCTATTTCCTGCATCTACTTAATGACTGACTCCTTGAATACCAGTGGTTTATGTTTACTAATATTTCTTCTCATTTTTAGGTTCATAAACTCCATAGTTGCTCTTCCTAAAGTTACCTTCTGTCCTCAAATTCTTTGCCAACTCAAACCAGTTAGCAATTAAAAATCTAAAAAAAAAAAAATTAAAAACAAAGTACTTTATTTCTTCTGTGTTTCTTATCCAGTAAAACTTTTATTCTAATTTTATTCTTATTTTATTTTAGTCTATTTTATTCTATTCTATAATTCATAATATGTGATCCTTAATACATCCTTGATATATCTTTGAAATATCTAGGTCAATGTACATGTTTTGTCCTGCTACTGAAAGTGACAGAACTTGATTGTTCATTGATTCCACTATTTTAATCATCCTGAATATAAATCATTGTCACAACTAAATTGTTATTACCATCAGCATTATCCAGTACCTTCAGCTACCTTATACTTTGTGTAAATATATCCTCCTTGCTATAACCATGGAAAGCCTTAGCTGAGCCACTTTTTTTGTCTATCTGATACACTTAGGTAACACTAGGGAACTTAATAATAAACTTGAAATATAAAAACTCTGAAAATTACTATCTGCAAAAGAATGAATCTTTTGTGGAAGAGGGGTAAAAAAAAAAATCTATCAAACCTAGAGAATTCAGACAAGTTTGTATATTCTTCAGATTCAGGGCTATGAAAGTCTAGGGCTTATAGAAATGAATCTTCTATAGAGAAGTAAATATCAGCCACATATAACAATGCTGTAAGCACTATATATTTTCAAGATGCATATACACATGAACCATCTGTGAAGTCTGAGCAACAACACCATCCCTTGTAGTGATTTGACATCCATAATTGTTACAATACAAGTATCAATTTTTAAAATTGGGTCCAGATTCAAGGAAGTATTAAATGTTCAGGTTGTCTGTGTAGATTGAATGGTCTTTGAAGTTGGCACATTAAATGTTAAATTTGTTGTAAACATAAACTAGGTTAGTGCTTCTGTCTCATGTAATGCAAATAAATGTGCTACTTGCTCAGTTTGTTATTGTTCAATCTTGTCTTATAACAAAAGAGAAGAAAGAAATCTCTTGCAAATTATAAATTATGGGATTTAATGAGTGGAATTATTTCTAATGGTTCACAATTGATACCATTTTTACTAAAGCAACATGTTGGTGGAATTAATACTAAAACTGAGTAATAATTGGATAGGGAGGGAAGAGTAGAGGAAATGGAAAATGTGGCTGTTAGAATCATAATATTCATAATATAGTTTTGGCTGGAAAAGACCTTCAAGATCATCCAGTCCAACCTTATTCCCAGCCCTGTCAAACCCACTAAACCCTGTCCCTAAAAAAAGTTAATAGGAAGGCTTGTAGTAGGATTTTCAAAGGAGCCCTAAAGATTGTGACAAATCTGCAGAAGATGACTTTGTGCTAATTTGATACAGATTTCAGTCTGTAACTTGAGTTCTGTAGGGAAAAAGGATCTGAAGTAAGGTACACAGAATACAGGTATTCTTTGTTTATAATACACTGGATCAATGCTGAAAGAACAGGAAGGGTAGGACACATTTCATGCTAAAGTAGGAAATTAAAATAGCTAAAATGAATCATACACTACAAAAACAATTTCTTTCTATTATATGTGAAGGGATCTTAGAATGACTAACTTACATGTATAAACTTGTAATTTTAGCTGATTAAAGTTGTGTAAATAGCTTCCACTGTCATTGACTGCTGCTCAGCTCTTATTCTTTCGGGATCCCTTGAAAAAGAATTATATATTTACTTTTACATTCTACGTAATTGAAATTGGTTTAGATTTTTGTTTCTTTGCCAATAATTGCCATTTACTTGCCATTTGCTTTTGTTTCACTCAGAAATGTCTTTAAGTGTTTACCATTCTGGGATGACTTGAACATGTTCCTGTCTGATTACATGTATTGCTATTTATTTACATAGCTCGATATTAATTTGTTTTGCTTTGCAGGCTTCATTTCAATTGCAACTTTGTGACCTTCATTTACCTTTTCCAAGGCTGTAGTGGCAGCACTACTACCCCTAACTTCCCAAATGCTCGTATCCTCATTGCCTTGTACCTGCAAACTCCAACTCTGCTATGGATCACTGCTGTGTCCATTTTGTTGTGTTTCTCTAGGGAAACAATCACCATTGATGTGTGAATTGCACTTCTTTCACTTCTTTTTTTCACACCTTGCTTTGCAGCTTTTAATTTGTTAATTTGTGCTAGAGAAAAATAAAGCTTAGTAGAAAATATTAGTATATAGTCTATATTACTATAATCTATATCAATATATTAGTATGTAGTCTGTAAGGCATCCAACAAGTTATTACCCAATGATATACATGGACAAAGTTTAACACCCAATTAACACCCAGTTCAACAACTGCACCTGATCAAGGTGCACCAGGCAGTAGCATGATGATGATTTAGAGCATAATAATGAATGATAAGAGAGTTCAAACACCTACTGAAAAAAATTATGCACTTACTGTAAAAACAGTATTTTGAAACAAAACTCGATACATTTCAAAAGATACTAGAAAATGAATGTCTGAGAAGCACATGTGTTGCTCCCCTTCCCAACTAGCCATTGAGAAAGGTTTTATTTTCTCTCTCCTTTTAATTTTATTTTTGTTTCTAACACACTGTTACTATTAGAGTCAATGTATCTCATCAACCATGGACCTTGTGAATAAATCCTTGTGCACACAAACCTGTCTCATTGTCCTTTGTGTAAGAGTGACTATCAGAGCACATGGGTTTGATCCACAATGTCAGAGCAAAGATACTTGAGATGCTGTGTATCAGCACTTTCTTGTTCCATAAAACTTCAAGCTTTCAGAAAAAAAGAATATTTCATTTCCCTAACATCACTCACATGAAGCAAGGAAAAGATAAAGTGTCTTTAAATAAACTTTCTGATGTATTGGTCTGACGTTAATTTTACAATGGTTTGGTATTCATATATTGATTTAGATCTTCAATTGTTCCATACAAAAAAGGTAAATTAGGAATATCCAATTGCTTTTTAGGATTTAAATAGCATTTCTTCTACTGCTCTTGCAAATTCATCGCAATCTCACATGAATTATTCAAATGACAGTAAATTGTGGTAACTAAGATGGTATGGAGATAATGAAGAAAATCAGAAGTGGAAAATATCTTAGAAAATCACTGTAGTAAAGTCAAAATAAACTTAAGATTGTAATAAAATCCTCTTGAAATCAATATTGTGATAATTACAAAACTCAAAATCACATTGTCATGGTTTAGGGTCAGGGTGGCCCCTTAGAACTATAACAGATGCTCTCTGTTAACCCCCTCCTCCCTCCCCAAAGGGGAAGAGAAAGGGAATAAGGGAGAGAGACTTAATGATTAGAAAAGGAAACTACAACAGCTTTAATGAAGATTAAATTAATAATAATAAAAATGCAATATATACAAATACATACAAAACCAGTATCGAACCCAGCCCCCCTGATAGTAATTACATCACCGTCACCACTGATGCTGTGGAGCAGGCACGGAGGGAGTCCCAGATTGGGCTGTGCAGCAGACGGGAGCTGTGTTCAGGAGCTGGATTCTGCTACCGGCTTCAGGAACACACAGACTGGGATTGAAGGCAGAACAGACAGAGTCCTCCTTGGGTGCTCCGAGGAAGGAACAGAGAGAGGACCCGAGCCAAACCAAACAAAGCTGGCAAAGCGCTCCAAGAGGGAAGAAGAGCCCAGAGACCCTTCGGATCCCTCAAGCTCTATACCGAATATGACATATCTGGGCTGGAATACCTCGTTGGTCAGTTTAGGGTCACCTGCAGGTGCAGCCTCTCAGTTTTCTGCACCCCCCAATGTGGTACACAAGATCCAACTGTGGCCTTGGTCTGCACACCAGTCCTTGGTAGTAACTCTAAATATGGGATGTTATCACTGCTAGAAGCAGACACTGTCTGTGAGAACAGGCTGCTAACTTCAGACACTGCAGTTAGTTAGAAGAACTGAGCTGAAAAGTAAAGTGACTGAACAGGATTAGTTCTGTTCTCACTCAAACCAGAACACACATAAATACTTTTGACAGTCAATAAATATAAAAGGATTGTTCTTAGGAAGTAGCTCTAGCAAGATTAAGTACTTATGCAGTTAGTAGAAATCATGAAGAAGTTCAAAATGTTTTGAAAGAAATACTTTAAAATATTTTTCTCATTCCTGATCTATATAAAATCCATTTGGTTTAGGATTAAAACATCTAAATCCCACATGTTTTCCAATAGCATCAAGGGCTTTTCAGGGCTATTGAAGTCTATGTGGCACAAACTTCTAAGTAAGAAAACTATGGAGTTGCTATACCTGGAGGATACTTGAGATATTCTGATGTACTGTAAGTGGTTTTAGAAATATGTGTTTAAGTATCTGAGTTAAGTGCCTGCTTTTCATCTGCTATCACAGGCACTTAGAAATCTAGTTCCCAAATAGATATCTGAATGCATCTGCATATGTGTCAAAAACTAGAAAAAAAAAATGACCCTAAATGAGAGTTTATCATGTTGAAGTGATGATACTTATTCA
Organism: Actenoides lindsayi; assembly: GCA_025331215.1. Taxonomy (NCBI): domain Eukaryota; kingdom Metazoa; phylum Chordata; class Aves; order Coraciiformes; family Alcedinidae; genus Actenoides; species Actenoides lindsayi. The sequence goes on along the minus strand of WTSP01012933.1, from coordinate 77,685 downwards.
TTCATTGCAAATTGTGCTGTTGGCTAATACACAGAGATGGTGAGATGCTACTAGTCTTGAATCATTAAAGATTCAAATAACTTTTTGAATAAATATCAAACAAATAGTTGAAGACCATTGATTATTGATTAAAAATGGATTTGTTCAGCTTTTAGCTGTGCAAATATGAAACAAAACAGCTTGACTTTCTTCCTACTGTAAACTAAGGCAATTATACATGAAGTTGCAAGGAATTGGTAAGGTCTTTAATTCTAAAAACTTTTAAACAATTGGAATATTCACCTGTCTTCTGGTATGCACAGCAACCTATTTAATCTCTCAAAGAACATTTATGGTATTATCTAGCCATTAGTCACACTAGTACTCCTGGATATTATTGGTAAGGATAAAACTCTACAGCATTGCTCTGTGTCTCATTTACTGGAATGTCAGGAAGTCTGTAAAATGATTTACAGATTCCATGCTCAAAATGATCTTACCAATTTATGTAAATGCTGAAAGAAAAAAAGTAGAAAGAAGAATTAATTTCAAATAATAATAATATTAATGTTGTCATCAAAAAGTTACATACAAAATAATTGCATTTATATATATAATCTCTTAGGTGTTAATTTTATATAACTTATTAAAAACAACAATAAAATGGATGCTTACTCTACCTTACAGTACATTGCAATAAAAGCAAAGAAATCCTTTGTAGATTGTCAGGTGGGATGTTTAAGATATTGCTAGAGGGATGGCATTAAGAAAGGAAGTATAGAACAAGCGTGATAGCAGTTTTAAATTTTCATGGATAGGTCTTTATACTTTTCTTTCAAAAGAATTTGTTTGGGATTTACTTAAACAATGGTGAGTTTACATCTTTACAATGAGATTGCAAGCACTAAAATGTAGGCATCTAAACGTAGACACCTACATGTGAACTAGAGCCAGGACTGTCTAAAAAACAATCATCTACTGACTCCATTTAAGAGAGCTATCCCTGATACTCCAATATCTAAAAATCAGTAAATGTCTGTATTCAATAGATGAATCCTGCCCCTATTTAGTGGAATCTAAAGTTACTCAACTGATCAGAAGTGTCTTCTTGTTAAGCTCAATATTCAACTTACCACACTTTCATTATCTCTAGGAAGACAATCTTCATTGATTATTTTGTGAGCTTTGTAACATAGCTCACAATTAGACATCTGCATTGTAATCACTGTAAAGCAAGCATCTGAATCTGGATCTGAAACCAACCATTGTTTTTCTCATGATTGTCACATTTTCCCTCTTTTTTTTTTTTTTTCCTTTTAAATGACTTATTCATCCCATTATATATATGATTTCTCTTCTGCAATTTAGGTCTTTGACTTAGTTGACTAAACATAGGCCCTCAGTCTCATTTGAGATGCCCTGAAATATCCATGACATTTCTGTGGGGCCAGTGGACATATAATAGACCAAAGTGTGGGTTAGATGAGTGTACAGTGAGGTGGATTGAGAACTGGCTGAACAATAGAGCTCAGAGGGTTTTGATCAGTGGCACAGACTTTGGTTGGAGGTCTGTACCTCCAGGGGTCAGTACTGGGTCTGGTCTTGTTCAATACGTTCATGAATGACCTGGATGAAGGAATGAAGTGTATCTTCAGCAAGTATGCTGACGATACAAAACTGGGAGGATTAGCTAACACACAAGAAGACTGTTCAATGAGACCTGGACAGGCTGGAGAGTTGGGCAGAGGGGAACTTAATGAAGTTCAACAAGGGCAAGCGTAGAATCCTGCACCTGGGGAGGAACAACCACATCCACCAGAACAGGTTAGGGCTTGACCTGCTGAAAAGCATTTCCATAGAGAGGACCTTGAAGTCCTGGTGAGCAACAAGTTTAATAATATAACCATGAGCCAGCAGTGCGCTCTTGTAGCCAATGGTATGTTGGGGTGCATGAGGAAGTCTGATCAGCAGGTTGAGGGTGGTTCTCCTCCCCCACTACTCTTCCCTAGAGAGGCCATATCTGGAGTACGGTGTCCAGTTTGGGGCTCCACAGTTCAAGGGAATGAGGGAACTACTGGAGAGAGTCCAACGAAAGGCTACAAAGATGATTAGGGGACTGAAACATCTCTCTTATGTGAAAAGACTGAGAGACCTGGGGCTGTTTAGCCTGGGGAAAAGAAGACTAAGAGGAGATTTTATAAATGCTTATAAATAATTAAAGGACTGTGTCAAGAGGATAGGGCCAGTCTCTTTTCAGTGGTGTCCAGTGATAGGACAAGTGGCAATGGTGATTGTGGTATTTTTTCTACAGGGAGATAAATCCTGTTTGTAGTCTTGGTGGCAAGTATTTATCACCAGTACTATTGTCTGGTGTGCATAATGTGATCAGGTATGATAATATATCCTAGTTGTCTGTGTAACTTATTAAGCTATTCCATTCTCCTTTACTAAGCTGTTCAAAGAAATCTCTCTGTATGAGCATAATATCTGCTATACTGTTTAGACTGTCTTGTCTCTACCTTCATCCTTTCTGTTCTGAAAAGGAACTTCTGGAAGTACATCGCATTACATATGTATAAATTTAAATTAGGCAATTAGATTTACACAATATGAACAAGGACTAGTTCTCTAAAATACTTTAACTAAATACTTTTCATAAAAGAATGCGAAAAGATTCAGTGATGACAAACTGACAAAAAATTAGAAGAAATGGCAAATACTTTTCAGGGATAGGATCATAACTCAAGAAAGTGAAAAAATTAAATAAATGAAGACAACAGAAAAGTATTCCATCTGATAAGTATATGCTTAAATAATAGAAAACATGGTGGCCAAAAGACTTTACATTGCTGGATGATAGTATACCTCATATTGAAAGAGTCAAGAAGGTGATGTCAATGCAAAATAGAAAGAATAAATTTAGTTTAACATCATCATATCAAATATAAAGCTTAATAACAAAATATTTATATTATATTGGTATATCCTTAGCTAAAATATTATATGCATTTCCAGCTCTACATTTTAAAGAGATCCTAGTAAGTTGTTGAGTCCTAAGGATGAACAAAAGAATCATCAGAAGTTTAAAAAGCCACATTTATGATGAATCATTGATGGAATTTATCTTGTTGGGCAGGAGATACAAACAGAGGAAACTATCAAAAAAGGCAGAAAATAATGAGGTGAAAGGTGAGAATGTTTTAAAAAATAAACTTCTAAATGAGAAAAGTTATAAAATGTTCTTGTGCACTTAGATGAAACAAGAAAATGTTTTACTTTTACACAGATTAAGATTAGATATTAAAGAAAGACAAAGGAAAACAATTTTCTGAATGAGGACTTAAGCACAACAACAGAAAATCTAGGCAGCTTGTGAAATCTTACTGTTCAAAGACTGCCAAGAAAACTAGGTAAACAGATACATGGGTCACCTATAAATGTATTTTTATATCTTATCACAAGGAGCATACAGCTCATTTTCCTCATATATCTTCTAGCACCATGGATTTTTTATATTAAAAAAGGAATTTGATACTATCTATACTTCAGCACTAGGCTGTAAATTATTTGAAAGCACAGAAAAGAGTGAAATCTGTTCTCTCCTTTTCCCTTGAAAGTCTTCTATTTGTAGAATATAAGTAATTTTAAAAGATTCATTTGATGAAGACTTCTTCTTGCTATATGAGTGATGTCTCCATTTGACTACAGTCAACCTTTTACTTACCTTCTCTTGGGTCAAAAAGCTTGGAAATATTGTTTTGATATTATAACATAACTTAGGCAGAAGGAGACTCACCTCCACATTGGTTTGCTAGCTCAAACATTCTTTGATTAAGGCAGCTTTGTACATTTGTATTCCCTCAACATGAAAAGGTTATGGTATCCCATCAAGAATGCCCTCAGATTCCCAAACCTTGAGCGAGTCACCGACAGAATGGGGCTAATAGATGTAAGATTCTTCTAGCTACATTTAAAAGACAGTTACTGTCAGTTCACATTTGTGGAGTCTAGTCGATAAAGTGTGCTCTAAAACTGTCCACTGAGACAAGCTTCTGATGATTAATGTGTAGAGGAACAACATATCTGAATACCATAGTTCAGATTTGAGCTAGTCACCAACATACACAGACATGTTGAGACAGTCCATCAGAAGGTAAACATCCAGGGCTATGGAACTTCTATAGCAAATTCTAGAAAACCTTAAAAATTGCAGAAGCTGAACACTTTCCTTTGATCACTGTTTTGTATTCATTAGTTAGACTTCTATAAGATACATAGCTTACCCTTCCTTTGTAGGGAAGCAGAAATGGGAAGGAGAAGTAAACAGACACATCTGGAAAAGCAACTTTCTCCTCCTATTGCAAGTATATAAAACAGGTAAGATGTACTCTACTCTGTTAAAGCTCCCTTAAAAAAAAAAAAGAAAAAAAAAAAATTTCACTGTGAAATTGGATTGTTTTACTCCAAGTTACACCTTAGAAATATAGGGAGGAATGTTGTTGGCCAAACACTGACATCCATTCACTTTGATGAACCCTAGTGCTTTTCATAATAAGGAGCTGGTAAACATGACATAAGGACTACCCTTCTGAGAACTTGCAGGTAAAGATCTGTGAAATATCTTAGGTTATCTGAATAGTAGAAAAAACCTATAGTGACGTATCTGAATCCCACCCTTGGTATATTCTTTATGTTGGGTCATACAAGACACCATTGGAAGTATTGACTGGTCTTTTGTGACAGACAGCTAAGACTCAGTCCAAATCTGGGTAAGTAATGCTACTGAAACATGCCAGAGTATTTAAACATTCACATGAGTCTCAAAGATATGGCACAATGCCTATGAGACATCAGAGACTCCCCAATGTAGCAGGCTGAAGCCAGCTGGGTTCATACTAGGAAATCTCATGTTGATTGATTGTCTGTTTAGACAACTGAATTGAGTAACGTCTGTTTTAAACCCAGCTCTTATCTTTTTTCACCTAATGCTTTATGATTTAGAATGCTTTTATTATATGAAGGACTGATTGTCCTTTCTCCTCAGCAATTACAAACCTTCACCTAAAATAAACAATTGAACACATTTTTTTTTTTTTAAACAAATGACATGCAGAATAAATACAATTACAAATATTATCTAAAAACTGATTACTACTACCTGGTGTTTAATACACTAAATATAGTAATTTCTTCCTAAAACAAAGAGAAATTGGATGGCATTACTAATTCTGTGGCATTTTCCACCTCTGCCTGTTCAAATCCACTTATAAAACAAACCAAAACAACAATAACAAAAGATTCCTGGAAACAAATACCCAGTTTTCAGATATATTGTTCTTTAGTTTATTATGAGACTTACTATCTTATAAAACGATTACTAATATATAATATTTAATTTTTTAGTATTTTCTTGGCATCATAATAGTCCTTTTTTTTTATCACCATCGCCTTAACAATAGTATCTGAGAGTGTCAGAAGCCCAAGATACCACAAAAATGTAACAAAAAATATACAATCAAAAATACATATTTAAATTGTGAGAATTTGTGCTGAGTTTGGATATTATACTAATAATGGTAAATGTGTTTAATTGGATTAAAAACTGTAGGAAGCTTCTTTTCCTATGATGCACAGTCAGCATAGCAGTTTTGTTATCTGCTTTGATGTAGTTTAGTACCCTTTATAACAACTAAGTTGTGGTGATCCCACTGCAACTACTGTTAAGGTTAAGCTGGTTTGATCTGAAGAATTTTCATAGGATAATTCTAAGGTCATTCTGGCTTTAATAAAGTTCAGAGTCTGCATGTGATTTAGGCTCATCTGACAAGTAATAGGCTCAAAATAAGATACTGATTTTCCTTTTGCTTTTGAAAAAAACTCAAACCAATAGCACATTGTTTGGATAGGGATGTAGAAGATGTGGGTATACCAAAAACCTGTTTTAAATTCTGACATGTATTTTAAATTGATATTAGTGCAAAATAGCAAACTAAAGAATCATCCTTATTTCTTCATCAGAAAGAAATAAAAGGAATGAGCTCATGTGTATTTTTGTATGTAGTCTTCAATGTATGTCAAAGATACGCTATATTTGTCTCAGTTATTTTCACACAGAGACACAACTGAGGCTCCTGAGTCATGATTTCTGTTATGATCATTATTGGAGTTTGAATTATTTTTCACTTCTCTGCATGATAAATAAAATATGGCAAATTTGATGGGAACTAAAGGAAAAAACAATGGCTTAACAACATACTGTGCTTAATTAAATTAACATGAATTGCTTCTCCTTTTTTTTCTAGACAAATCATTTACCAGTTTATCAGGTCCATTACTTGCATTTAACTTGTCATATAAAGAAAGACATCAATCCTCTAAATTCCCTCCGTCTTTCAGAATCTGACTTGCACAGATAGATCATTGAGTCATACTCAGTCAATGGAAGCAATGAAAGAACCATTTACATCTCTAATCAGGATGAGAGTTTTCACAACATTTATATATTTAGTCCTGCAGATGTTTGTGATTATACGTTCCCTGCAGAGCATGTTAGCTTTGACCTAACACCTCACTAATGTAGCTTTCTGGCTTCCATACTACTGCTGGCCTGTAGCAGTCATCTTGAACCACAGGCATTGTGTTTCGCTCCCCACAATGTCTTTGTTATTTTTAATGAATTTGTTTTTCCCTTTGTTTCAGCAGAGGAGACAGAGGGGGGGGAAAGGAAAAGGTTTATGTGAAATTGCTTCTTCTGCATTCCATGGACTATGTCATGTATTATTTCGGAAACAGAACATTTGGTATCTAGTTAATATTTATTTTATGCTAAATAAACACTTTTTATTGTGTAAACTGTAAAGCTGAGCTGTAATATTGTCATCACCTTCAATAAGACATCTTAGGAGCTGACCAGACATTTTCCAATCAGGTGGAGATACGTTGCACTCTGTTGCTATTTGAAATGGCCTGATTCTCATTGTTGCCAAGCTGTTGATTTCATTTTGTTCCCTTTCTTTAGATGCCTTTATACCTTTTCATGTCACTATTTTTGCTCTTGAATCCTTTACTTACCAACTATGCTCTATTTGATGTACTACCTCAAATAATTTATCAGAATTTGTCATTTTTTTCAGAAATCTGAGCCCAGGGTGCACAGGTACACAATACTAAAATTAGACCTAGAATAGCAAAATAGACACACTGGGAAAAGCATTGATATAGTTATCATGCTAGGGGGTTAAAGCACATCATTACCTGGGTCTACATTTAGGTGATGTTTTTGTTTTGAAATCATTCAGAAAAACAATGATTTAATATTTCTTATTGTGGTGGGCACAAACAGCTCTGGCCCTTTTCTCAAAATTTTTCTAGATAGTATCGGACATTCCATCCTGACAGGATAACTTATACGTTGTGGGAGGCCTCGGCTTGTCCGAGGGATTAGAATGAGAATTAGATAACCTTGAATGTACATCTGTGTGCCCTTTAGGAGGCCAGAAAGTCCTAAGAAAAGAACCATCAGTTCATAAACAGGGAAAGCTAATCAATGTTGTAACAGAAAGAAAGAAGCACCCAATTGTGGACAGGTGGTCCTTAATTAGGACAATCAGGTGTGGGCACTTATCATTTGAATGATTATAAAAGGGCTTGCAGCCACAGCAGTATTCCTAGAAGCAGCAGCATTAGAAGCATGAGTCTTTGGAGGAGGGAGGGAGGGAGGGAGTGAGTGAATGCGTGTGCGTGCGTGCGTGTGTGTGTGTGTGTGTGTGTGTAGTCTGTCTTCAACAATAGCATGTTGAGCCATACTTCCACACATATATTTTTGAATTCACCTTTACTTCCATTTCTTGCATAGCAGCCTTAGCAATGTAACACGATGCTGGATTCTTATGCTTTAGTTGGTAGGATTTGCTTTGTCTATATCTATCACTGTAAAAATTAGGCATCTGGTTAAGTTTTATAGTTTGCCTCTCAAAAATGTTATTTATTATTATCTGTCATATATACAAGGAAGGGACGAGCTCTTACCTGTAGGCATAACTGTCTCTCTATTGACTTGTAATAGACACTGGACATGTATTTTTAAACTAGACAATAACTTAAAAAAAATAAAGCTCAAGAAGATTGATTTAAACCATGTAAATCAACCTTGTGTCAATACTGAGACTTGCTCTGAAACCTTAGACATATGTTTAAATTCTGCCACATGATGCAGTAATTTCCTGACTTGAGTTTTCTTTGGTGTTTAGACAAAGTAAGATTAATGAAAACTCTTGTCATAGGACAAACTTCAGTTGTTTTCAGTTGTTTTCATATGAAAGACCCTAGGACACTGGTTTGCTTCTCAGTTTCCAAGTGAAGGCAGTACCTTCACATGGGTTATATCTTAATTAAGCACATTTTTCAGAGAGTTTTGTCTAAAGTTTCCCGCATCTTACTAAGTCTTACTAAGTACAATGGTTGTCAGGTAGATAAATTTGATCTGAAGGTTATCACCAAAGTTGCTCTGTATTTCCTAAAAGGAAAAAAAACAGTACAAAATTTCCTAAAAGGAGCAGTACTTTCTGCCATGACACTCGTATTACCTTCCTTCTTTTCTTGAGTCCTTTTGCAGTTTAACCAAAATGTTTGTGATACCTCAGTCTTTGGGACTTCTGTCTTCACATAAGAACACTTAAAATTGTGTTCTAAAGCCTCAATAATATGCTATGTTGAAAGCAAAGTTTAAAAATAAAAAACATTAAGAAAAGATGACCTTGCAGGGAGATCGTGCTCAGAATGTCTTTCATTTCCTTTAAGCTTTTCCAGTTCATGGCAAAGAGGAAAGTAAATACTGTCTAGCTTCACCTGTCTTGTGTAGGTTTATTCAGATACAAAAGTTCTAAGAGTATACTGTTAAGTAAATCCACCTTAATATTTCATTTTTAAGAATGCATTTGGATAATCATTTAATCATAAGTAAAATATTTTTAAATAATTATGAAAGTGAAAAAAAGTATAGTGGACTGTTGATGTTTATATAATTATTATGATGAATTTGTTGTTTAAATACATTGTTTTAAATATCTCAAAGTGGTCTTACTGCTATAGCACCCATAACTGTATCTTCTGTCCAAAAGGAAGGAAGCACAAACAATTTTGTCAGTGGAATCTAATAGTTCAAATTGTATTTTGCAATATAAGTGAGATCGAGTTATAAAATTGGCATAAAAATTATTACTTAAGCCATTAGCTTTAGAGTTTAAGCAGGAACACATGATTTTGTTTAGATGCGAATTGCAATAAGATAATTTAAGTATTTACATCAATAGAGGTAGCTGAATTTTTGTAGCTACTTGCAGTGTCTGTAATAAATTCAGTAGTAAAACCTGTTCTATTGTATCCATTTGCAAATAAAAAAAATAAATGTATATTTATCATCTAAATATAGGAAATTAGATATGATGAGTACTGCATCTGATGCTGGGTTCCCCAATACAAAACATGGACCTGTTAGAGATGGTCCAGGGGAGGACCACAGAAATGGTCAGAGGCGTAGAACATACCTGTCATATGAAGAAAGGATGGGAATGTTTGAGTTGATCAGCCTGTTGAAGAGAAGGCTTCAGGGAGACCTTATTGCAGTTTTTCAGTACTTACAGGGGTCTTATAAGAAAGATGGAGACAAACTTTTTAACAGGGCCTGCAGTGATAGGGCAAAGGGTAATAATTTTAAACTGAGAGTAGATTTATTTTAGGTATTTTTAGGATAAGGGTGATGAGACACTAGAACAGGTTGCCCAGAGAAGCTGTGGATTCCTTCTAAGTGGAAATGTTCAAGGTCAGGTTGGCTGGGTCTTTGAGCAACCTAATCTTATGAAATATGCCCCTGCCTATGGCAGGAGTGTTGAACTGGATGACTTTTAAAGGTCCCTTCCAACCCAAACCATCTATAATTTTTTCTACTTTAAAAATGTATATAATTAACTCTATTTCTAGGTAAAACCAATACCCTTCACCTTGTTTGAGCAAAGACTTTGATATCAGGTTTCCCTTTTCTGGACAAGGTAGACTGTTCTAGACTATTTTATATTCCATGTTGAATAGAATAAATAGGCACTAAGAAATTTCTATTTACAGCAGAAAGTGCACTATCACCTAGGACCAATTTAAGGGAGTAAGCTTAATAGGAACTCAGAAATGTGCACTATCAATGATAACAGCTGCTGTAACAGGGAAAGCAAGAAGAATGTTTCTTCTCACACACTGTAGCAAAAAGCTAGATTTATGTCACATCCCTGACAATTAGCACAGTAAACACTTAAAAACACAGAGGCACTTTTATTAATTTGTCTTAATAGTCAAATCTATTTAACAATGCAATTCTCAATTATTTTGATCAAATGTCAAGGAAAAGAAGGCAATTAATTTGCCTTTTACTTGTTCTTTTTTTTCTTGTTTGTTTGTTTTGTTTGGGTTTTTTGGTTTTGTTTTTTTTTTGTAATAGAAAGAGATTTGTTTTCAGATGTTGTTATTTCCTGTATTAGACAGTCACAAATGATCAAAGTTAATATTTCACATGCATCTTTAAATTTGCCTGCATGCTTGCATCATAACACAATCTTCAGTTATCTTATATGTCATTGTTAAACTTCTTCAGAGACAACAAATCCTGGAATACAGTGCACAGTACTTCCATCACAGAAAAGATACAATAGAAGTAGACAAATTAAAAGTAAAAAACACAACCAAAACCAAATCAAACCCAACCAAAAAAAAAAAAAACAAACCCAAAAAACAACCCAAACCAAAACAATGAGAAGGATGATTGAGAGCAGACTTCTGTACAAGGAGATACAGAACACTTGAGTTTGGAAGAGAAAATTTTGGCAGAGGATAACAAAGAAACATGAGAACTAGGAAACAATTGCTCACTTTTTCAACAAAAGATCTGATTCAACCAACTAGGACTATACAGACCAAATTCAAGATGAAAAGGATAACAGATTCTTTACACAATATGTAATTAAGTTGAAAGTGCTTGCAGAAATAAAGTTACACAGGCTCAAAACCAACCAGGAACTACTCATGGAAAAAAAATACACCGAAAGATATAGCCTACAGAGCACACCTCCCTTTGTTCAAAAGTTTTCTGAATTGCTGTTAGCTAGAAGCTGAGGAAATATTCTGTTGATGTATCATTACACGCCTTTTATTTTTCATAATTTTCTCATTCATTTGCTTGGGCATCTATACTGGGTCTGGCTCAGATGGCCTTAGCTTTCTTTGTAGGAGCCCATGCAGTTCTGAGTTTTGGATTTGTGATTATAACTTGGTAAAAAACAATGTTTTGACTATTTCTGGACATGCTTGCTTGGCACAGAGGGATTTTTCTCACTCTGTATGTCCAGAGAGTAGGTTGGGACAGCACAAAAAACTAGGATGGGACATGGCCAGGACAGTTGACCTGAATTGACCAAAAGGGTATTCCATTCCAGGTGACATTGTGCTCAGCAATAAAAGCTCAAGGAAAGGAGTAGTAAGTTAGAATGTTTATAGTTATGGCATTTATCTTCTTGCACAACTCTTACATGTAATGAGGCCCTGATTACCAGAATGTGACTAAAAATCAACCTGCCATAGTAATTAGTGAATAAATTCTCAATCTTGGTTTGCTTGCACGTGCAGCTTTGCTTAATCTACTAAACTACCATTGCCTCGACCCATGACCTTTCAGTTTATGCCTGACTGATTCTTATCCCCATCCTTCTGAGAGTGAGTTCCTGGACGGGTGCTTAGCTGCTGGTCAGTCAACCCACTACAGCATCCCAATACTAACTAATGTCAGATGAATTTTTAACTGATCAACTGCTGACATTCTTTTGCACCTATGATATTGTTGTAATTTAGAGCCAGCCATGTGGCCGATCCACCATCCCATCTGCACCCACACCTCCTGGGAAAGAGAAAAGGCAGAAAAGGTACAAAACTCCACGGGTTGAGATAAATGGGTTCTAATGCAACAGTGCAACAAAGTAAGTAATAAAAAGAGCAACGCTATTGATAAATAACAATGAAAAATATATACAAGAAACAAGAGCTAACAAACCGACAAGGCGCTGACCCCCAGGAGCTAGAGCTTCCTCTGAGATTTGCCCCTGTCTTTCTGTACTGGGCATGATGTCAGTGTGGTATCAAATGACACCTTGACTGATTTGTTTGTCTATCCTTGCTGAGAACCCCAGTCCCAGCTTCTGGTGAAAATCAACCCTATCCTATCCTAACCCAGGACAGTGACTGGGCAGTATTAATTTCCATTTAAGAGGTGACTAGCTGTCTGATTTTTATTACTTTACAAAGATTGTTAGTTTGTAAAACTAAACACTGTAAACATATAAAAAATACCTCAGAATATAGAACCACTGTCCACCATTCCAAATCCTGGATTTAGTTTTGTATGGGCTGTTAATCGGAGCCATGGTTACAAAAGATGGTCAAATCTTTCAGAACACCAACTGAAAATACAAGTAAGTGTATGTTACCACTGAATCATTATCTTTATGCTAGATTCAGTATGCTATCTATATAACAGAGAACAGCACATTCTGTAATGTATTACAGCCCAATTATGGTTGATAGTTCTACTTTTCCTGTTCTCTGTACATTGTTATCTGCAGAGTTAATACTAAGGAAAAGCAGCTGAATTTGAATCAGTGTTTTTGTAAGCTCTGATTACTAAATTTTCAAGGATAACAGCAATGCTTTTAATCATGATTTTCTGTTATTATCTGAGCTTCATCAGCATTTTTGCTGAGTTTCTTGGATTTGAAAGCTATCATCCTTAAGTTACTCTGCACTTGATCTTTGGAGCTTACTGCATTGTCTGCAAAAGAGAAATGAAGAAATGAATAATAAATTCCAAATTTAATGTAACAGAGTAGAAGAGATACATTATTTTGGCATATCATAGAAGCTAAATGAGTTTAGGAAGATAAACATGTTCAAAATTATAGGATATAAACTTTGATATGTCTTATAAATCTCTGGACAAGTAACTGTAACATACTTAGGATCATACTTTGCTCTGCCACTGGGCATCTATATCCATCAGAGAATTTGCAGCTCAGATAGGATTTAAGGTGTCATTTATTTACAGATGATGATATTAGCAAACAAATTCTTATTCACTGTGCTGTGAAAGCTCAGCAGCAAAACTGAAAGATGCAATAAAACATTGTAACTCAATAAATACAATCATTTTGTGGTGCTTTCTCATAAAATGAGTTCAATAGGATGTAGTAAATATCTTGCTCCACATTATCAATAATTTATTTGTGAACTTACAAGAAAAGTATATTGTATGAGATGGTTGATTCTCTGGTGGAGAGTTAAAAGGTGACAGACACATTTTGTGAAGATGTCTACAACACCTACAGTGTGTAGTGTGTTAATGCACCCAGTTTTATTACAGAACATCAGGTATTTCTAATAAGAAATTATTCTAGACTTTCACATTTTATTTTTTTTTTCTCTAAACTGTATATTTAAGCAAGGTGTAAAATGTAGACCTGTTTTGTTCTTTGTTTTTTCCCTTTCTAACTTAGACTAGGGTCTATTCTGCAAATAGCCCCAGAGACATCCATGAAAATACTTAAGATGGCTTTCAAAACCTGACCTTTAGTAGAAATTATTCCAACTATTTAGTGTTGTCAGAATTTCATTCTTTAAACAAGAAGAGGGTAAACTGTCATTTCATGAGCGGAATAAACTTTTTAAAAAGAAATTTGCTTTTAATATGCCATTTTAGACTATACAGAAACATTTTCAGAATATAAACATAGGCCAAAGGTTATGCATTGGAATCCAGTACTTCAAATCAGTAGTATACTAAGGCTTTCATTGGCAGCTACCCAGAAGAAAAATTGAAGATGGCAATATTGTGATACATTGAACGATCTTCCCCTAAAAAAACACATTGGTATAGAAAGGTGTTAGGGTAAGTACTAAACTCCCTGTTTCACTCTTTATGTTATATTTTAATTCTATGTGAAGCTTGCAGAATACCAAAATTATAAATCTAATAAAATATGTCCTAATAATTAGTCTCTAATATATGCATCTTTGGAATGTAGTACAGACTATTAGAAAAAAATGTCTTCCACGGATGTCTCTAATATGCATGCAATTCATGAATTCAGAGATATAATAGGTCTTTTAAAAATTATTCTATAAATGAAAGGAAAGAAAGATTTGACTCAGTCTTCAGTACCATATGATGTTTCAGCCTGTGTCTGTACTGGCAAACAGAAGTGTCAAGGAACTTTTCCAAGTAATGGAATATGTCTTTCTCTACTCTTAAGGATGGTTCTGATTAAAAAGAAAACTTAGTGTAAACATTATGAAAAACCATTTCATGAGAAATTCAGAAATGTTTAAATCTATCCTCACAATAGTTTGAAGGTCAGGGGCTTGTGTGCTATGCAAAAGTCAGAAAGCGGGAGTAGACTAATTAGTACAAAAAAGCATGTTGAGGGACACAAGACAAAAGTCATGAGGAGGTAGAGATAGAAAGAGGAAGAAGGAAGAACAGAATTATAGATACCAAATAGCTTTGAGAACAGGTCTGAGGATTTTCAACAGAATTTTTGCAAACACTGCTGGATAAAGTACTGGGATTAATGATACAAAGAATAAAAAACTTTTCTGGGGGGGTATTGTTAGATCTATTCTTACACACAGGTGTAAGAAAAAGAAAGCAGGACTATTACTAAGAGAAAGGAAGCTAAGGGAAATATAACCACTACACTGAAAGGTATGTAAGTTATTCCAAAACTTTATGTTCGTGTTCAACCCATAATATTTTCTTTGGTATTTTTGAGTTATGATAACAAAAACACTTTTCTTATAATAATTTAATGAAAATCATGATAAATAATTGAAATTTGGATTCTTAAATTTATGAATATGTAGGAAGCCACTCCAACACACAATGAGTTATAGTTGAAAAGACAACAATTTTTTCACCAAAATTGCAGTACAGAAAGAAAAAAATAAGAAAATTCTTATTTACAAAAGCCGTAATTACAGCTTGCTTATAGTTGCTGAACCAAATCCTCAAGGGTATGGAAGACATCTCTGCACAAGTAACTGAAATTATCCTCATATAATTGTTTGTCTGTTCAAATCTCTTATGCCTATTAAATTGTCACGTTATTAATAAAAAGCTGTAAGGACAACATCCTAATTAATATCCATCAAAATTAGTTGATGAATTCTCCTAGAAGGACATTTCTAAATGTTCATGCCAGAGTGGTAGACAAAGGGGATATAAAGAGACTTTGACTTCAGTTTACAAATCTCTGCCTCAGTTCCCCACTGTCCACTCCATGTCAAATACTTTTATATTTTGAGTGAAGGAAATTAATTGATTTTGAAAAGAAGAATGTTGAAAAATATTTCAGATACGGAAATCACAGACATTCATTAAGAAAACTTGTATCATATGTAGTCCCAGATAAATATTTTGGAAATCAGACCTGTAAGGTATGTGTATACTGCTAAAATAGCAAACCACTCCTGAGATGTGAGTGTCCAAGCTGTAAATTGTTAGCATGGTGTATAATACAGATTTGGTCTCTCCAGGGATCACTTACTCCCTCGTAATTCCTGGTCATTGTTTCACAGATATCAAGAGTTAGAGGTCACTTGCAATAGATGACATAGACACATAGACAAGTCTTTTTTTTTTTTTTTTTCTGAGGAGAAGAAAGTTTAGTAAAATGGGTATGAGTAGTGCTATGCCACTTGCCTCAGAACCAGAAAACGGGCCTTGGCCATATTTAATTTACTAATATAGACATAGTATCCACATAGCCAAACTGATTTTGTATTACTGTGTGTATCTAATTGAGGCATGATATGCACTTTGTTCACAAAGTTAATTTTCAGACTAGATTAAGCTAATTTAAATTAGGGTAATGACCCCCTGGGCTCCTTTACTGTTCAATCAAGAGAAAAAAAAAAAAAAGAAAAGATTAATTTAGCCTATGTAAGAATTTGATTGCTCTCTTAAGATAATTCACTACCTTCATTGACTACAGAAGAAGCCTAGGGACTTTTTTCAGACTTCACTTATTGTCAGTTTAAGCATCTCAATTAATTGTCTTCCATTACATGGAATGAATCAAGTCCCTAACAACCAGTTCCGTCATGTTCAACTATTAAAATAAATTAAAGTTTTCTTATTTTCCAAGTGGTTCTGCTGCACCCAAAGACATATCTGAGTTTAGTCTTGAGGCAGTTAAATAAGTAAAGAATATATTTTTCCTACATCATCTAATGCAATCAGTGTTAAAGTGCTAAGTAAAGTCATTGCACCTGGAGAATATTAACATTAGAATACAAATATGGAACAAATTAAAAGCAGATAAAAATATAAAAAGTTCATATATATATTGAAAACTTCAATTTTGTGAAATTAACAATTGAAAAAGAAATCAAAATCTCTCTTTCCTGTTTGCAATATATAGCATAACTGTTGCTTCTAGTCTCATAAAGATGAAATATTAAAAAACTCTATTATCAAGTGAGAGAAAAAAAGATTGAATAACATTTTGTGTTTACAAATAAGGAATTATATCCTGTGAAGTCTTGTGGATGTTTCTTCCTTTTGTTTTTTATGGATATAGTCCAAGGCAATTGTTTGCAGGTGACCCTGTTTGAACAGGGGATTGAACCAGATGACCTCCAGAAGTTTCTTCCAGCCTCAACTGCTCTGTGATTCTATAATCGATTTCAACATTATTCTGTGTCTTTATCTGTAGTTTTATAGAAGTAGTAGGATTAGACAAAAATACTTTAGTTTTATCATTGGATTCTAATTTTGTTAAATTGTTTCATAGCACAGTAAAATGCTGAAAAATTTGAAGACACATAGCAGTTGATTTATTTTCAAAAGAACATTTTAGTACACAAAAGTTTGTATTTTAACATTATTAAGTTGAAATGTTTACTTCATCAAGGCTTAAAATACCATAAGATAAATCATAAAATGAGTGCTTATGCTCAATATTTGGAAGATATCAAGCATTCAAGACAACATGGAATTAAAACAAATTACAACAGAACTGAAAAAGGAGTTAAATATTTTGGCATTGCTTGGTTTTATTTGCTCAATTAAGTATTTTTTCAAGACTAAAATACTTTGTGGAGACAAATTAATTTTGCCAAGAAATATTTGAGAATAAGATGTTTAATTTCAGAGGAGAATAGTTCAGTTACAGAAGTATCAATTAAATAATCATAAATAGTGTCAGTTAAAACAGGGGATACACAGAAATCCTTGCCCATTCAAGTCAGAGCAGTCTGAGATGAAAATCACTGTTCCATATTTTTCAGTAGAGATTCAATGTATTGTTCTATATTCAAGGCTAGAATCTTAATTTTTTGTAATAATCAAAGTGTCTTGCTTTATGCAAACACCAGCTACCTGAAAATAGTGTCAGGTTTCTATGCAAAAACAGAGATGGTTAAAAGTTCATTTTAACCTCAAAACGCAACAAAACAAAGCAAAAACTTTGAAAACTCTGTTTTGCTTTGTGTCTATACGAGACACAAGATATTTCAAGCCTCAAATTTGGCTTAAACAAAACAGATTTTTCTCTGCCATTGCCTGCAAAAATAGTATTGAATTGCGGGAAATGATCTCAACACGGACCAATATGACCAAAGTTGATGGCCTTTATTCACATTTTTTGCCAGGGTTATATACGATTTCTCTTCCCGCATACACGCTACCATTAACAGCTATTGGTTAACTACTCTAAACACACACTGTTCATATGTCCTAATCTAATAAATCATTGGCTATCGTACACCTCCTCCATCACCACACCTCATCCTTGTTATCTTCTACTTTCTTCTTCTTTATCTTCTTGCTTCACTGCTTTGTGCTTCCTCCTTTGCTGTTCTCAAGCATACCTCAAGGTCATCGTCCACAGCCCAATTTATTCCCACACAGTCTTGCAGAAAACAGGCATGCCTGTTTTCCTTCAGGAATAATCCTACATTGAATTATGAGTATTTTCTTGTTAACATTTGAAAGCTTATGACAAGAAGATTTCCAGTTGGAAAATTCATAAGTAAGAATGAAAATATTCTAATATTCTTCTGCTATTTACATTTGCTCCGAAGAGTGTCTCTCATCTTGTATAGTTTGGTTAAAGAGATGAAAGGTATTCATAGTTTCCTGGATTCAGTTCCAGGTCCTATGTAGCCCCACAGAGTTATATTTGATGGAATGGTATTGGAATTTGGAAAACTACTTTCTTTTATAATCAAAATCTATCTTTAAGACTTATATAGATCCTATCATGGATATGCAAGTACTGCCTTCCTACTCAGTAAGAAGGGTCAGGTTGCTTGACTAAGTCCTAAAGAAATATGTCAGGTGGCCAAATACTGCTAGCTGAGATTTCTAAATGAGGTTTTTCACATTGTGAACTTTATGTTCTTTACAAACAGAACTTAATAATAGCATTTTCTAATATTTTGTAACTGAGGTTAAAGAACAACATAATACTCATGTGAGTGAGTAAAACTAAATGTGGCTCCTTTGAAATTCGGTGTTGCCAGGATTGTGAAGACAGGAGCAAGGAAAAATAAAGATGATCTCTATGCAGTGTATGTCACCAGAAGTATTCAAATAGGAAAAAAAAAAAAAAAAAAACAGTAAAAAAAAAAAAAAAAAAGGTGTGATTTTGAGGTCATAGTTATTATGTAGCCTTTATAATTTCTTTCCAATAGAACATCATAATATGATTAATAGAAAATCATTAT
>WTSP01012933.1:5304-46494 GCA_025331215.1 Actenoides lindsayi | reverse complement strand
TAGTAGGCTAGGGGGGAGGGCGGTGTGGAAAAGGACAGGAGAATTAAAAGAGATTATTCTGTATATTCAAATACCAAAGCGAAATCAAAACTTACTTTATGGATTTCAAAATTTGAATGGAATTTGGATGTAAGTATGCCCATCAATCTAGTGGCATTCCACAGAATTTATTCACATCACCCACTAATCAAAGGTAATTGCAACATGTTCAAGTAAACAAGGAAATCTGAATGTAAATGAGATTTGGAAGAACCACAAGCAAATCTCAGATATGTGGGATTCAATACAGTTTTCCTTTAAGGAAGAAGTTTTCCCTTTCTATTTTTACCAGTATGTTATATAGTTTTATTGTCATTGTTTTTCAGTACATTAAAGTAAATGTTTCATTTTGTAACAACACTGCGTGCACAACTAGGCTTTGATCATTAGCTTTTCCCAGATATGCAATGTTAATGTGTAGTATTGATGAGCAACAACATATGAAGCTAGTCTGAAATAAACTGCTGTGAGTGAAGTAGTGATCAGTCTCTGCATCATCCTCCAAGTCCTGCTCTTGAAGCATTAAGTGTTGATGATATCTTGATTTCCTTTACCCTCTGGGCATTCCTACACTTTGGGGAATGATAATGGGCACCACAGTACAGATCATATGTATGATTATGTAAGTTATGTTATTGATCATGTGTTCACCATAGTGAAGCAAACTGGTAGATTAATCAATATTAATGGGGGCTTCACAGACTTGATACTTGAAGCCCACATTTCTGAAATTCCAGCTTTGAACGCAAAATATCACTACCTTTATTCTCACAGGTACTCTTTCAGTGTTCAAGTGCCTGTTTTCATCATTACAGGTGTTGCATACAATTTACTCTGCTGAGTTATTAGGCCATCACTGGACAACAATAAAGCTTATGTCTAATTTAGATGAACTCTGACTGCATGTGGCACAGACATTGAATGTTCTTTTGGTTGACTGAACACCTGGCAATAAATAAGATCAGATGCAAACAAAATCAACAAAGGTCAACAAAAGCACATGCAGTCTTGCATCTGGGACAGAATAACAAGCTAGAAGGAGTTCCACAGACAGCAGTGATGGATAACAAGTTGAACATGCATCAGGACAATATCTCTATATAAAAAAAAGACCAGCAGATTTCTGGCCTATTTAGGAAAAGTGTCAATAGTGATGTTGAGGGAGGTGATTATTCCCCTCTACTCAGCATTGATGAGGTCATATCTGGAGAGTTGGACCCAGGAATTGGCTTTTCAGTAAAATAAAAGCTCTGAAATATGAGACTAAGTCCAGCAGAGAGCTTGGTGACCCAGTCTGAAGAATGAAACACTTGATGTACCAAGTCAACATTGCCAACAATGCCTCTCTAAATTGTTCCCCCCTTCCTTCTTTATAACCTAAATATGTTGTATCTACAAGTCTTTTACACAGACATAGTAACTCTGTGTTTTCCCTGGTTGTCTTTGTCTTTTTGACTTTTTCTGCAAAGTGATATGTGCATGAGAATGCAGTCTCAGCATGTAAAGAAAACTTTTGCATAGGACCAAGTACTTAGTTGTGGAAAATAGTATTAGTAAAATGATTGAAGCATGCCAAGCAGGAGAAAGCAAGAGTGAGAACGAGGAAGAATTTGCTTGCTCTGCAGTTCTTTAGGAGATGGTGAGAAAATGCTGAAATCTGTCTGTCTCCTCTCTGGGGGGACAAAACAACTTCGTAACAGCTAAGGAGGCAGTTCCAGCTAATTCGACCCTAAAGATCAGAAAGCAAGTTTTTAACACTCTTGACAGAGAAAACCAAGTTTCTCCCTTGATGAAAAAAACCTGTCCTCTTTCCATTCACTTTCCTTTACAGTTCCTGTGAGAAATGATCCACTGTTTATGTGCCTCAGCTTCTGGCTAAAGTACCCTATGAAAAGAAAAATACCCTATGAAGAGAAGACTACACTTTTCTAGCCTCTACTAGCTCCAAAGTCAGTTAAATAAAAAATTTCCTCCCTCCCACCCTGCACAAGAGAAGCCCTTTCTTCTCAGCACAAGATAGTCTTTCTGAGGCAACCTGCCAGCTCATGAAGAACAAACCTAATCTCCTTCTGTGACAGGGTGACCCACTTGATGGATGAAGGCAAGGCTGTGGATGTTGTCCATCTTGACTTTAGCAAGGCATTTGACACCATTTCCCACAGCATTCTATTAAAGAAATTGACCGCTCTTGGTTTGGATGGGCATATATTTTCTTGGGTGAAAAACTGGTTAGATGGACAAGTCAAAAAAATTGTGGTCAATGGAGATAAATCCAGTCGGCTGCCAGTCACAAGTGGTGTCCCCCAGGAATCAGTACTGGGACCACTCCTGTTTAACATCTTCATCAATGATTTGGATGAGGGGATAGAGTGCACCCTTGGTAAATTTGCAGATGACACCAAGCTAAGTGAAAGTGTCAATCTCCTTGAGGGCAGGGAAGCTCTGCAAAGGGATCTGGAGAGGTGGATCACTGGGCCAAGGCCAATTGCATGAGTTTCAATAAGGCCAAAAGCCAGGTCCTGCACTTGGGCCACAACAACCCCCAGCAGCGCTACAGGCCTGGGGAGGAGTGGCTGGAGAGCTGCCCGGAAAGGAAGGACTTGGGGGTGTTGATTGACAGCCGCCTGAACATGAGCCAACAGTGTGCCTAGGTGGCCAAGAAGGCCAATGGCATCCTGGACTGTATCAGGAATAGTGTGATTAGCAGGAGCAGGGAAGTGATCATTCCTCTGTACTCGGCTTTGGACCTCACATACTATGTCCAGTTTTGGGCCCCTCCCTACAAGAAGGACATTTAGGTGCTGGAGAGATGATACAGAGGCAGGCTACAAAGCTAGTAAAGGGTTTGGAGCATGTGTCTTATGAGGAAAGCCTGAGGGATCTGGGAGTGTTTAGCCTTGAGAAAAGAAGGCTGAGTGGAAACTTTATTGTCCTTTACAACTAACTGAAGGGAAGTTGTAGCAAGGTGGGAGTTGATCTGTTCTGCCTGGTGACAAGTGACAGAACAAGAGGAAATGGCCTGAAGTTGAACCAGAGGATGTTCAGGCTGGATCTTAGGAAGCATTTCTTTACAGAAAGTGTTGTCAGTCATTGGAATGGCCTGGGCAGGGAAGTGGTGGAATCACTATCCCTGGAGGTTTTTAAGAGGCAGTTAGATGTTGTGCTTAGGGACATGGTTTAGTAGTTTTTGATATGGCTAGGAGTAAGGCTGGACTTCATGATCTTGAAGGTCTCTTCCAACTGGAACAGTGTTATGATTCTATGATTCTAAGTGGCATGAAAGCCTTGCAGTCCGTGATCCCTCTGTACTAGTCCTTACTGGACACCTACTGAAAAGGCACAAGTAATAGACAACAGTGAAAAATCTGCATTTAAATCAGAAATATATTACAATTGTATAAGAAAAACAAATCTTTGTTTACTAAGAAAGACAAAATCACCTATAAGTTAGTGAGACAAACTTTTGTGACAGAGGAAGAGATAGGAAGAGATTTCACGGGGTGCCAGATCATCCAGCACCACGAAGAACAGTAGGTGGTTTAACAGAATCCCTGAGGGAACTGCAATAAAAAGACTTGCCAACATCATCGTATTTTTGTTTCCTTCAAGACTGAAGGCATATGGGATGAGGCCATTTTCCCTCCATCAGATTTCTTTGAAAGACTAGAGAGTGAAGCTCTGAACAGTTACTGTGAAGTAATATGAATGCCCAGGTTACCAGTGTGCTGCTGGAGACTTTCTCAGCAGGAAAAACAGCCAAGGTAGGTGCTTAATTGGTATGTGTAGTGGGTGAAAACTGGTGACAAACTCAGATGAAAAAATGAAAAAGTGTGCTCAAATATTGTCAGTTCTTTTTTTTTTTGGTAGTATTTCCTGGAGAGCAAACCAAGAATTTCCTACTTTTTCTACAGCCCAAATGTACTGAATAAGACCTTGAGCAAAATAGAGGTGTTTTGTCAGTATCTGTCATGATCCTCCTTCACAGTATGTTACTGGTGGTATTCATCATAGGATAATACAGTCATCATCTTTCTGCAGTGCTGAGCCAATGCTTTTGTTCAAATTCCCTTCAAAAGTTCTCTGGAACTTCAGTCTAACAACACTAGCACTCAGAGTCTACTGGTATTAATGTTTGAGGAAATCAGTTTCTCAAAGTTTTGTAGGAAGCTACAATAATGTTTCCAAGCTGAAGAGTATCTGTTTACTGCCTCATCCTTGCATTGATCCTATTGAGCTATTGACACTATGTCAGAATTCTCAGAGATTGTTTGTGTGCTCTTTCTGATTAATGCTATTGCCATCATTCTTTGATCTTGCAAAGCAAAGTATTTTAAAGGAAAGTTTAAAGCTTCTTTTTGCCTAAGACAAAAAGTATAAACATAGAGAGACGTCTTTGGTTATCATTTTTGAGACAGTGACATAGAGGATGATGAAAGGAATTCCATGTTAACAAGTACATGTGTAAAGGGAGCTGAATGGGAAAGCTTACACCACTTGAGATCAGTGTACTTGTGTTAGGCAGAAGTTGTAACTTCTGCCAGCTGACATCCTTTTACTCTTCAGCAAACAAGCGTGTCACAGAATTTAGTGTACCCAGTCTTTAATCATAACGGTCTTCAGAAGAGATCTTCTTACCTTGCATTCTTAATGGTTTAGTGGACATAGTTCAGTGGGTTTTGATATGGCTATGAATAAGTTTGGACTTGATGATCTTGGAGGTCTCTTCCAGATGAAACTATTCTGTGATTCTATGATTCTATTCTAATGTAGAGGCATCCAGAGCAGAAGATAGAAAACCACAAGCAGTGGGAGGATAAATCTGGAGAGCACGTGCCTCTAGCTCCGTTTATTCCAAACAACAGGCAGCCTGCTGAGGCAGTGACTACTGTTCTTTCAATAATATATCTTATCATTTATACTCCTTCAGATATTACATCTTCAGATTTGTCTCTAATCCCTCTTCAGTGTGGAGGGGAGTTGGATATAAAGTCATTTTCCAGAACAGGACCTCAATCAGAAAGCTCTAGGTGGTGCTGGATTAGTGTTGGATTCCCTCCTTACAGCAGATGTTCAGAATAACTGCAACAGGTTTGACTTAACAGGAGATTTATTTAAGTGAAAAACATTTTCACTTTATGTTGTAGCATTGAGACTTGAAATTTTTATTGCAAGGAGTATGCACATATTTATAATTACAGTTTATGTTAATGTCTTGTGTATGTAAATTGTATGCAATATAAACAAACTATGGTTTTGAGTTATTGCTTTTACACTTAATCATATAAAAAATGCAGGTCTCTGTAACGAAGACTACATGAATTAGCAAAAAATAAAAGTATACCAGCTATGGTTATGACTGAGAGCTGCCTGATTCCATGTCCATTCCTTGAGATTTTACTGGTTCTTTAAGCTATATTCATAAAACATTAAGAGGAAAATCATGCTGTATTGATGTCAATACTTAAAGTTTGAATTAACTCAGTGGGCTCCAGATTTACTATCACTGTAATGAAAGTATCTCCCGTAACTGTGACTGGTTATTCAGAGGATCATAGAATCGTTTGGGTTGGAAAAAACCTTTAAAATCATCTATTTCCACATCTCACACACACACACACACACACACACACACACACACACACACACACATGGAAGGGGCTATTAACCTGTGTTACTAAGATTAATAAGACTTGAAAATATACTTTTACCTAGCTAAGAAAGCTTGAAATGCTTACTCAATTTATAACACAATAGTCTTTTTTAAACTTCACAGAGATGTTGTGGATTATTTTAATATAGTATATTTAAAGTTAAATAATATATATTGTTTTTATAAACTGTATTTTATATATAGTATATTGTTATAGTTTATAAAAATATTTGCAAGTATGGTATGATTCTAACTTCAAGAAGAATTTTTCCTTTTTTTTTTTTTTTTTTTTGCATTTTAATAGAGCAGACATTGCCTAATTACTGCAGTTGCAAACTGTATTGATACACAAATAAAATTTGATCAGTCTTTGGAAATACTGGATCATTTTTCTGCATAAAAGGAAGCATTTCATTATCAAAAAACTATTGGATTCTTTAAAGATCTGTCTTCCCCTGAGATTAATGTTTCTTTTTTATAGTTTGCACGTGTAGGACAACTTTTCCTATGGAAATACTAAAATCATTTACACAAAGCTTTAAAAATTACCAGCATATCATTTTGAAAGATATTTTTTCTTCTCTGAAAGTATACGCATTTATAGTTTAAAACCTGCTCACAAAAGCAACACTGAGAAAATGTTTCTGATGACTGATTTTTCAAAGTTTTACTATATGTTACATAAGAAAAATAATTTCTTCAGGAAGGCTGATCTTCTGATTATCCCAAAACATCATGTAGATATCAAATGTTAATGTGTCTAATGAAATGCATCTTCTTTAGGAAAACATCATCATTAGAGATAATTTCTCTCTTTGTCTCAGTTCAGCAAATACATATATTCTTTCTTTATTTTAGCTATTCAAAATGCTAAAATTAAGAAGCATCCTATGTTTGAGAAACAAGAGAAATAGTTGAAATGGTTGAAATAGACACTGATATCTCTCACAATGTCTTAACTATAGCTCAAAAAATGGTACCATTTCCATTCTCTATGATCTTTTATTCATCCGTGGGACAATCAACGACATTCTCCTTGAGTTTTTGGACTTTATTAGCTTCCTTATGTAAAATTCTCTGACTCCATCCTCTGTATTGCTAAGAAGGTTCTGCATATTTCTTTTGTGTGTTATGTATTTCTCTTCATTACTCAGTTGTCTCACTTCTCAGCCTTTACTTGAAAGAGATCTGGAACAATTTGTGTTTTGAGTCCTAAATGTTGTGGATATCTTCAGCTATTACCACATTATCATTTTAAAGAATTACAGAAAAAACTTTTCTGCAAATTACCTTAGAAATATTCATTAATATTTCTGAAATTATTATGTTTTAAGGACTCAAAATAAAAGCTTCTCTTAAGAAACTGGTATTTGTGGACATTTTTTTTCGTTTTCCTACCATTTTTTATAATAGATGACAACCAAAAGCTATTAGAAAATTCCACACCAAGGAAGGTTAACTTTCCTTGGTTACATTTGTATTCTGTACTTTGCATAGATAATACAAGCATATTTGGAAAACATATGTCTATTTATATAGACACATATCTGTGCATAGACATGTTTGGAGGGTGGTCAACAGAATTTTCAAGGAAAATACATTAAATGATGTCCTGGTTTTGGCTAGGATAGGGTTAATTTTTACCAGGAGCTGGCAGAGTGCCACAGCCAAGATAGACAACAGAACTAGCCAGTGGGTTATTTAATACCATACTGATGTCATGCCCACTATGTAAGAACAGGGGCAGGCTGGGCAAAGTGTGGGCATTGGGGCAGGGTCTCAGTCACTGCAGGAGTGTGGTATGGGTTGTGCAGTTGAGGCAGCATTAGATGGACAGTTTGTTCTATATCACTCCCTTTCTATATTGTTTCATTACATTTATTGCTATTGCTTTGTTTCTTTTCCTCTTGTGTTGTTCTATTAAATTCTCCTTATCTGAACCCATGAAGTTTTTTACATTTTTCTCCCTATTCTCCTTTACATCCCATGGAAGGGGAGGAGGGGATGTGAATGAGCCGCCACATGGTGCTCAGATCCTGGCTGGGTCTAAACCACAATAGTCCTTTCTCTACTGAATAATCAAAATTTCAGTCTGTCGTTTAAGGTAATTGAGTCCTGTCCCATTCAAAGTAGAAGTCCATCATTGTCATCTCTCTGGCACAGATGACTGTTTTTATTTCTACTACCAGCTATCTGGATTATAGATTACCCAAATAAAGCTATTTAAACATAGTTTCCATTCATTTCCATTGTACTTCTCTAGATTATAAATCTCCTTGACAGGTAGCACCAGTCTGAGCACTACTCCCCTTGCAATTTCTCTATTACAATGTAGAGAGAAACCACTGTTTTGTGTGCCCTCATGTTGTACATTTTGGCCTAATTAATGTCAAAGGTTCTGTATGCCACCTCGTAAGAATTTTCAAAACAGAAAAGGGAAGTTTCTTAAACTGTCCTGATGTACAACTCTGTACTGTGACTGAAACTGGCTTAAGTATCTAGAGGTGAAGACCAGAAAAAAATAAAATAAACCACAAAATGTTTGTAATTCAAATGATCTAGCTAAATTTGAAGATTTGTATAGAGTGATAGAAGTAGTTTTGTGGTACAAATATCAGAAGTAAGATTAAATGTTTTAAACATGGGAATATGATGCAGCTAATTCTGAAATGTATAATAAAATAAAAAGGAATCACTACTATGTAAAAGCAAGGTCCAAACTCATAGCCTAAGGATCGTTTCTGGTGGTTTGATAGTCAACAGACACAGGCAAAAACTATGACGCTTGCCAAACTGCCTGCATAATGAAACCATGTAAAAGCTTTGGTAGAAAAAAATGAATTTTGCATATCTGACTGATGCTTCCATCAATCACAGAAATGTTGCAGAAAGGGCCAATATAGCTATCAGAGTATTACTACTGTTTTTTTGCAAGAGTATGTTGCTATGTTACTCATGCGTATGTGTTCTAACTGTAAATCAGAGGTCCTTTTCTACAAAACAGCTGTCTAGGGTGTTGTTCCTCTTTCTTTAACTGCATATTTCATTATTCTTAAATGCAGTGCTTGATATACCATAGGGTATTTTTTTTAAAGCAATTGACTTCTGTCCATTTTATTTTCCATAATCTAAAATAGTTACATGTAAAAAGAAAGACCTTTTGAACTTGTGAAGCAGAAACAGGCCAATGAGATTTAAAATTTTACTTTTTTGAATCCAAACATTATCATACTAATATAACTACATTAGTATTTTTGTATTCAGTAGCTGAGTTAGATAGTGTTACCTTTTGTACTAAGAGACCACAGCCCTTTTGCTAACTTTACCTTACATGTCTTTTAAACATTCCCATTAATGCTCAAATTTCCTAAATGTGTATATATTCAGTGTGAAAAATAGAAATGACTGAAACATAAAGGCCAGAAAATTTAACAGGTCTGGGCTAAAGAAGCTTTCATGATTACTTCACTAAAGGGAAAGTAATTATGGGTGTAGGACTCAAGGAACCAAATAACTATTTATGCACAAAATTTCTACATGACATTCAATGTCCTCTCCCTTGAAATTACTTCCTTTAGTCAACCAGTCTTTTACACAGGAAAACAGATTATTTGCTGTCTCTTTGTGATAAATGAAACAGGGATAGAAACTGGTGAGTCTATGAAGATCTAATATTCCTTAATTATAATGATATTGTCTGTCATAGTTGCACCCATCCCCCATGGCCCAATAACTCTTAAACTATAAAATCAACAGGAAAATAGCAACAGACAAGATTAGTGAAATTTCTGTTTGAGGAGCTCTGCTCTATGGGCCATTCACAGAATAAGGAAATGAGCAAAGTGGAAAGAGTTGCAAGAAAGATTAAAAGGAAATTTGGATCTAGTTACACCATGTGGGAAGGATACTTAGTGGAACTGACAAAAAAAAAAGTCTATATGAAAGGTCAAAACTTTACATTTATATTTCATTAAGTTTTTATCCAGTTGAATTTCTACTGCAAACTATCTAAATCTCTGCAATAATAGAATCATAAAATCATAGAATGGTAGGGGTTGGAAGGGACCTCTAGAGATCATCAAGTCCAATACCTCTGCCAACGCAAGAACACCTATGGCATACCACACAGGAACATATCCAGGCAGGTCTTGAAAGTCTCTAGAGAAGGAGACTCCACAACCTCTCTGGGCAGCCTGTTGCAGTGCTCTTTCACTCTCACAGTGGAGAAGGTTTTCCTCCTGTTGAGGTGGAATTTCCTGTATTTGTATTGCTACCATTACCTCTCATCCTATCACAGGGCACAACTGAAAAGAGACTGGCGCCTTCTTTGTGACACCCACCCTGCAGATATTTGTAAACATTAATAAGATCCCCTCTCAGTCTTCTCTTTTCCAGGCTAAACAGCCCCAGGTCTCTCAGCCTTACCTCATATGTTCCACTCCCTTCATCATCTTTGTAGTTCTCCGTTGGACTCTCTCTAGTATTTCTCTGTCCCTCTTGAACTGGGGAGATCAGAACTGCACACAATACTCCAGATGTGGTCTCACTAGGGCAGAGTAGAGGGACAGGAGAGCCTCCGTCAACCTGCTGGCCACACTCTTCTTTATGCACCCCGGGATACCATCAGCCTTCCTGGCCACAAGGGCCCATTGCTGTCCCATGGATAACTTATTGTCCACCAGGATGCCAAGGTCCCTCTTCATGGGGATCACAAAATATACAGGTGGAAGAGTCTAGGCCACACTAAAAGGCTGACTCTAATTGTGGCTGTCTGTCACGCCGCCTGAATTTATGATCAACTCCTGTTATTAGAAGGAAGATAACATAAAGGAGAAAATGCATCTCTGATGATGAGATTATGTAAAAACTCACAGAATTGACCAAGGCGGGGATGTGATTATAGGGATGATCCTCTCATTTATGCTGGTACTAAGGAAGAAATATTTTCTAGTTACAGGAAGATGAAAACTGAACACCACTTCTTTCTTCACAAAAATAGTTCACCAACTGAGCTACCTGCCACTTCCTGGTTAGTCCATCATACGCCCTTTGTTTTCCATCAAATTCCACAGATTCATCTTTGGGTCACAGAAGTGCAGATGATCCGAAGTTTATTTTCAGACTTTTGTCAGTATGTTTTTTGTAATACAAGGAACAGAACTTTGGAAATTCTCTTAGTTTGGGGATTTTTTAGTATCAATCTAAAGCAGTTAAATCAGTTTTGGAAGAAGGTAATTAAGTGACGTATAACATCTAGAGGCAGGTTTGGGCTTTTTACCAGAATTCCTAGTCCTATTTAATTTACTACTAATTGGGTTTCCAATACTGGATCATTTTTTTCAAGCCCATAAATGAATTTCCCCACTGTCTCAGTCTTCTCTGTTTTGCAGTAGCCAACAAATCACAGAAATTCACTTAATCCTTGGGTTCTTTTAACTGACATCGTGTTTCCTGGAAGCCAGTCCCAGCTCAGATATTTCTGTTACAGTTACAACGTAGCAACAAGGAAATTCCATCAAGTTGCACCATAAATGAATACATTTAAAGCTAAAACCACAAAATACATACACAAAGTGCTTCAGGCATGTGCCAGTGCTACCTTGTGTTGAATGAGCTACTCCATCTATTTGGGATACTAAGAAGTGAACTATGCACCTACTGCATGAGAGTGATTTCAATTTGTTATCCCCGTGTCCTTCATCATTAGTCAAATGGTTATAAAACACACCAAGAATGTTACATGTGGCATCACCTCCTCCTGCAGCCGACTTATCTGTGCAAGTACCTGAATTCTACCCTTTTTTCGTTCTCCTGCTGACAAGCAGAGATGCTTCAGTGACCACCTGCAAGGGTAGACTACTTCCCTCTGTCCAAGGGTGCTGTGGCATTCCCAAAAGCACCAAAGTCATCCCAATGTATTTTAATGTCATATGGAAACAACCACAGGACAAGCAGCAGCAAGAGAGATGAAACACAGAAGGAGAAAACACCGTAGCAGAGACTTATTCTTTCCTTTAGTACTCAGTAAATGTCTGTGCTGATCCCCACACCAGCTGCAGGAGGACTGGGTACTGTCTGCTTTCCACACTCACCCATACAACTCTGCGTTGAGGGAAATGCTGACACAAGTGGACATTGACTGATTGAATGATATTTTCAGTATTATTTTGTCTTTCTGTTTCTTAAACTGATTGTGTGAGTCAACTTGTGAAACTGCAGGAAGCTCTTGTGACAACTCAGAAAACAACTCACAGAATCGTGCTGGTTGGAAGAGACCTTGAAGATCATCAAGTCCAACTGTTAACCCAGCACTGCCAGGTCACCACTAAATCATGACCCTAAGTGCCACATCTACACATCTGTTAAATACCTCCAGGGATGGTGACTCCACCACTTCTCTGGGCAGTCTGTTCCAGGGCTTTACAACCCTTTCTGTGAAGAGATTTTTCCTAATACCCAACATAAACCCCACCTGGTGCACCTGGAGGCCATTTCCTCTTGTCCTATCACTTGTTACTTGTGAGAAGATACTGACCCCCACCTTGTTACAACCTCCCTTCAGGGAGTTATAGACAGCATTGAGGTTTCCTCTCAGCCTCCCCTTCTCCAGGCTAAACAACCCCTGTTCCTTCACCCACTCCTCAAAAGACGTGTGCTCTAGACCCTTCACCAGCTTCATTGCTCTTCTTTGGGCATGCTCCAAAACCTCAGTGTCCTTCTTGGAATGAGAGGCACAAAACTGAGCACAGGTGCAGCCTCACCAGTGCAGAGAGACAATCACTTCCCTAGTCCTGCTGGCCACACTCTTGCCAATACAGGCCAGGCTGCCCTTGGCCTTCTTGGCCATCTGGGCACACTGCTGGCTCACATTCAGCCAGCTTTTGACCAGAAACCACAGGTCCTTTTCTGCCAGGCAGCTTTCCAGCCACTCTTCCCCAAGCCTGTAGGACTGCCTGGTGTTGTTGTGATCCAAGTGCAGGACACAGCACTTGGCCTTGTTGAACCTCATACCATTGGCCTTGGTGCATTGATCTAGCCGGTTCAGGTCCCCCTACCTTTAAGTAGATCAACAGACCTGCCTAATTTGGTGTCATCTGCAAAATTGCTGAGGGTGCCCTCATCCAGATCATTGATATTAAACAGAACTGTCCCCCATGCTGAGCCCTGGGGAACACCAATTGTGACCGGCCAGCAACTGGATTTAACTCCACTGACCACCACGTCACCTTAGTAACACTGCCAGTAATTGTTAGCAGTGAATGCAGATGTCACCATTATCTGCATGTAATCAACTTCTGCTCCATTTTCAGGCTGCTAAGGGACCAACCATAAATTGGTCTTCTCTTAAAATTCCTCTGCTAAAGATATGGCATTTTCTGGTCTACGAATGGTCAGGTTTAGGTTACTTGGTCTGCCGTGGTGGCCAGACTTTACCTAAATCTTTCTGATACTATCAAAGAGCGCTTTGGATTAATAAGGATTCTGTCACTACTTCCTCCAGCATCTACCCAGCCCTTCTACAGCACTCTCGCTTGAAGCTGCAGCCTTTTTCCAATGAAAACCAACTATTAATAATCCTTTCCAAGAATCCATGAATGGCAAAAATCCTTCACTGGCAAAAAGAGCAACTGAATTGCTCTTTATGCCTTTCAAACGCAGGACGTCAGCGTCACGGTTTAATATGAAGAAAATAATTGGCGACACAAAATAATTACATATAATTTCAGATGATCAGATATGTGCAATTTAGTGTTTTATTAAACAAATACAGTAGCTAACCAAAATCTGATTGCTGCTAATGGGAAAATACAGTAAAGCCTCTATTCCTATGGTAATTATTGGTCACCTGAATTCATATATGCCCTAAAACATAACGCAGAAAATTCTCTTCCTGTGAAATAAGAAATACAATAGAAATAAAGTTAAGGGACATGTTTATTTCGGAGCTTTCTGCAAGCAAAATTGCTTTGATACAAAATGAGTTCAATGTTACAGTGCTACCATCCACTCAAGCAAAAGAAAACCTCACATTTACATGAATGCACTTTATATTGATATTCTTACAGAATAATAGTTCAGGTATCCAGAATGTGTCTGGCCTCGTTGAAAGCAATGGCACAGAAATGCTGCAAGGTATTGGAGTATCATAGTACTGGCGAGTGCTTAATTAACTCTGTGAGTTCTCCAGGAGATGCTGTATAAATAAGGGTACTGTGACTGTGGGTTTGGATTCCTTAGTAGTTTTGATGTACATCCGTGTTCGCTTAGTTCGCTCAGAAGGTGTAATTGTGTCATTTGGCTTTTTAGTATTCTCTTTTTCTTTTTTTTTTTTTTAAAAAGAAAATTCATGAGGTATCCTTTACGGTTAACTAATGACATAGTGATAGGCCTATTTTATTGAGGTTGCAGAGACTTACTGTACATTCAGTACACTGTACATTCGGCAATTATTTTTAGTGTACTTTCTACACATTACTGTGTAAAACTGTTAGTTTACATTAAAACTCTTCCCTCTTCTCACAGGATATGGCATAAACAAAACCAAATCTGATGAAAATTATACACATAAAATAAGAAGACAAATACACAAATAAGGCCATCTGCAGAATTAAAAATCCACCTCTTGCGATATTTCACAATAATTTCTACAGAATATTTTACATCTTACGAACTTAAATACTTAACGTAAAAGGAAAAGACCTTTACGGGGCCAATCATATTATCTCTTCAAGGATTTGTCCAATTTGCTGGCTAGTGGCCTTCTCTGGGGAGTCGGAATTTTAGAAGGCTTGGCTGATCCTGGCCGAGAACCTGCTCGGGGTGTCGGTCTGCTCGTAGCAGGAACAGTCTCTGACATATCTGAGCACACAGACTGGATTTCTGAAATGTCAAAGTCAGACGCGTCACTGCCTCGGCGGCTACTTGATCTGCTGCCAGCCTTGCTTCCTGCTCGGCTTCCAGGTCTGCTTGGAGTTCTTCTGGTTTCTAGAAAGAGAGAAGATATCAGTCTGCATTAGAGGGAAGGATGTGCAGGTCTTTCGTCGGGCTTTGGCAACCCCAAAAATTCCTCATTACACAAACTAAACTTAAGGCCTCCGCCAGGGGAGCCAGACGATGCCGTATCTCACACTAAAGAGAAGGAAATGAGATATCAAATGCTGAGACGTGGTCAATTCATCACTAGAACATCTCATTAAAAATGTGTTATCTTGGCAACTTTTCTTGACTTACTAGACATGCATTGTATATTCACCCAACAGCCAGATTCTTTCTTTCCCCTGCCATTTTCTCAGCTATGAATTGAAAGAATTCAGTATCTGGCCTCCAAGAATTCAGGATTCCTCAAGATATGTTCCTTGCAGATGCAGATGAATATCCCCATTTCCAAATGTTTACCACTGCTTCAAAAAAATCAAAACCATAGAGTTGAAACAAGGGCAGAGCATATATCTGCCCACACGAAGGGCTGAGTAGATGAGCTCTCATCAAGCCTGCTAGAGTGAAAGCCTGCCCAGACAATGTCCCATGAAGAAAAAAACCACAACACAGAATCTTAGAACAGAAAACCATTAAAGTGGATTTTCATCATTTTCCAATTATTTCTTGCATAGTTTTGGTGTTGACAAATCTGGTTCCCTGTATGTGTGAAGAACACCATGTTGACACTGGAATCTTAGGTGGCTCCTTTTTCAAATCACCTATGAAAGTTATGTACTCTTTGAACAGGATTTTCCAGTACTGCTCAGTATGCTCTGCAGGGATTAAGATGTGAGGGAAAGCCAGGAGAGCTCTCTTCCGTCCTAACCATCTAGCCCTGTCCCTTTTACAGAGCTGCTCTGAGGATCCTGGAAGAGCACAGCTTCACCTCTTTCTATTTTCATAGTGTTTTAAAAATCTCTATGGGATATTCCATTAATAAGGTCATCTACAGCTGCTCACTGCAGTTCCTCTTTCAAAAGAAATGGACAAGTCATGATTGAGTCATCCCTGTGCTTCATCACAGCTGAGCACAACCTGAATAGTGTGAAGAGCTTCTTCCCCAGTTCCTTAGGCAGATATAGTGGAGATAACATTGTCAAGAAGGTTGCAGTCATAAATCCGAACATCCAGAGCTAAACATACATGCTGTGCAGCCATCTGAACATGGGAGCATTCTAGTGATTATGTGCATCCTTGGCAATACTAATGTGGAGACAGTACAACTTCCACTTGTTCCTACTCTACTGACATCTCCCTCACATCCTAACGTGACCCGAAGTATTCACCTGCAAACTGAGCTCTAACTCTGGTAGCTGCTGTTGACAGGATGCCGCTGTCTTCTCCTGAGTGGAAACCCTTCCCTGATAGATATCCTGGCAGTCTGAGTTTGCTTCCTTGAATTGGTGTTCCCTATGCAAAAAAGAAGAAATAAAAAAAAAAAAAAACCTGTGTTATTTTAAACTGTCACTACTGAAGATAAGGTCTGGTATTAGATAGTACATAGCTTAGAATATGGTCATCCTAACAACAGTCACTGTGAATCTGAAGTATTCAATCGAGTCACTGCGGACGTTTTTTTATGACATGAAGTTTTGAACATTCCTGTAGCAGTATGTGAAGTAGTCCAAATGTAAAACAACCACAAAAAAATCACTTTAACAGCCTGCTTGAC
The DNA here is from genome assembly GCA_025331215.1 of Actenoides lindsayi. Lineage (NCBI taxonomy): Eukaryota > Metazoa > Chordata > Aves > Coraciiformes > Alcedinidae > Actenoides > Actenoides lindsayi. Next base: position 30,154 of record WTSP01012933.1, on the reverse strand, counting down.
ATTAACATTTCAACATTCTTTGTATGTATTTCAATGCACATAAAGAAAGAAAAATGCTACCTTCTATATAATTAGTCAGGCGTGTAAGATTAGTTGATGGTACATGACTTAAATAAACAGAGACAAGTGATTGAGGTTTTATGTCTGCAGGGCTTGACTTTCCACCATTCTGACTGTGGCTACAGGTGGAGAATACATTTGTTTCAATTTTATAAATATTTTGAAGGCACAACAAAACTACCACATTTCAAAACCTTTTGCTAGGAAAAAAAAAAAAGCAGACAATAAGGACATAGGACTAATTAGAAAACTCTCTTGTCGATGTACAGGCTGACATGTCCCTGTGCCATGGTCTCACCCTGCCTGTTTTATGAAATAAGGATTCTTGATTTACAATCTGTCCCAAATGGGAAGATTTCTTTCAAAACTAAATCCTCAAATCTCAAAATGCATGTAACACAGTAGATCGGAAGTGTATGCAACTAAGTGGAAAACTACAGTATTCCTATTAATTTAATCTGCAAGAATACCAAGTAAGTATCCAAAAAGAAGTACAAACACTGCAATGATGAATGTGGCATGTGGAGTGGCCTGGGTCCCCTGATCCTCTGTTTTGTGCCTTTGATCCCCGTACAATGGTGGGGCAGAATTAGGTACTGAAAACCAAGATCCAAAGAAGTGTGTTGGGAGCTGCCTAGAGCTAAGCACTGAGGGGAGGCCTGGTGGGAGCCTGCCTGGCAGATGCCAGCTCAGACCACTCCTGGCACATCTGAACAAAAAGAGCATTGAGATGCCACAGACCAGACATTCTGCTGGCTCTTGACAGGGATGCCCACAATGGTAAACTCTCTTTAAAGCCAAGTACAAATGCTTAACATTCAGCCAGCCTTGGGAAATCTCTGCTATACAGAGACTGCTTGTGAGGATAAGGAAAGAGAACACTCTGCATCACCCCCACTGAAGCTGCTGCACTTTGGGCAAGGCAGTGGGATAAAGAAGGTCTGGTGCAAGAATTAAGAGATAAAGCTAGTTCTTCAATTTTGCCCTAAACCCAAATGCAGTCTATACATAAAATAATTAAACTACTTGCATGGACAGAAAATGCTGCAGCATGCCTCAGAAATTCACTGCAATCCACCTCACCCTACTCATTCCATTTATAACCTTAAAACCATGGTGGTTTACATAAAAGAAACTCACTGTAACTACTGGCAGTTGTAAGAGCAGGCAAGAAATACAGTGCCCCCATTTGATATTAATGCCAACTGCTTTCATCTTATTGTCATTCGATGCAAAGTACATCTTTTCACATCTATAAACCCTTTAAAGTACCATCAATTAATCTTACAATTCAGTTACCAGCTAAGAGGTGAAAGAAAATACAGAAATAGATTAAAAACTGACAACTGACTCAGCTTCACTCTACTGTTAATCATTCTATGCTGCAGCCCCATGTGCTTGAAGTGCTGTACAGACAGACAGACAGACACGCCTGCAGTGTGCAGGAGTAACGCACCCATTCACACAAAAGGAGGGAGTGAAAAGTTCATTATGCATCTCTGAGCAAAGCCAAGCCAAGATCATGTAAACTTAGCACCTGAAGGTGTCATGTGAATAGCAACAGGCAAAGTGCAGTCTTGTGAAAAGCAGATACACCAGAAGTGATGGTACCACCAGCTGCCCCTTGCCAAGCCCTCTGTCTAATCCAGGGCAAGAGTAACTCCTACAACCGAGCAGCCAATTTGCAGCCTGATCTAGCTGCAACCTTCTCACTGACTGTAATGCCATTAGAGGAGATGCTCTGGATCCAAGCCCCTTCAAATTTTGGTCGTACGGATTAATTGCCGGCACAACCCTGTCCGACAGACTAGTGATTTCTGTGTAAGTCACGGGCTGAAAATAAAAGCAAAGCTCATTTCCTGTTAAGTCATCAAATAGCTATCTTATTAGAACAATGACTGGTCACTACCCCCCTAAACAAAACTTTCAGTTGTTGGAAACACTTCTACATCGCAGGCAGTCTTTTGTGCCATCTTCTTCACAGTGACTGGATATTTCTTTATTTAGTGGTTTTGCACCGATGATCATGATTTATGAATCTCATTCCTACAGTCCATGAATATTATAGTGCTTTATGAACTCAAAGTAAACAATTTTAGGAAAGAAACCTGAAAAGCGTATGAACTGCTTTATTTAACAACAAGGACAACAAAGTACTTTTTCACATTTGCTCAACCAATTCATTGAATACTGTTACCATTTACTAACCATTTGCACTTTAAACATAAGTGCATTGAGGCTACGTTTTCCTAAAAGTCAAAAACTATAACAAACAGAACAGCCAAAAAAAGATTTGGGGAAAAAAAAAAAATTAAGAAAAGGGAAGACATAATTTAATAAAAGGTCTAAAATAAAGACAACGTATTAATATGCGAGGGGTGTTGCAGCTTTCAAGCACTGAAACTCTAGTGGCTGTTAGTGAAGTGACAGTTTTAGTGAAGGAAGGTCATTAGACTAGAATCTCTGTCCTTACTGTACCTCTGCAGATGACCCTTGATAGTCTGAGGATTCTGGTGGCTTAGAAGGAGTTGACGATTTGCTGTTTGTCAACCATGGTTTACCATAGTTGCGTGTTAAATGATGGGGTGTCTGTATGAAACAATGGTAAATCAAAATATGAAGGACAGCAGATGGAAAACAATGTCATGGAGAAGGATACCCAGGCTTTCACAGGGAGATAAATCTCTTAGTAGTAATAAAACCTAAGCAGAAAGAGCCGATGACAAATGTTCTGAAACGAAGAGATGGCAGAGCTTATTCTTTAAATGAAACAGAGAGGTTTGCTGGTCTTTCAGAGCAATTCCCAAATTACCAGTTTGCTCATGTGGCACCTTAATTGTAAAGAATTCTTCTGTTCTTGCGTTAGAAACAAACAGTAGAGGAAATACACTAAAAAGACTTCTCAGGTCCTCCCCAGACTATGAAATATAATTGAGATACTTCTTCCCTATCAGCTAGGGAAAGCACCAATACCGCTGGAGCAAGGGCAGGGCTGGGGAAGAAAGTCTGTACCCCATTTGTTAATCAGCGTAGTTTTGTACATTCCTCCTTACCTTCGGCGTACTCGTAGCAACTGCCTGTGGGACAGCTGCCTGGCCAGCTTGACTTGACAGAGAAGTAGATCTGTTGGGAGAAGCACCCCTTGAAGAGGGTCGTGATCTACGGCCCCTCGGCCGGAAAGCTGCCATGCTCTGACTGGCACCATCTGCCAAAATGAACTTTTCACGCAGCTCCACGTTTGTCCTCCCTTTAGCTGCAGCAAAGAAAGGCGTTCGTTTAGTCAGATAGGAAAATTGTCACAGGGCTGTTTATAGTCATTTTTGCCATGCCAACTCCAACACATTTTAACAATAAAATGCATTACTGTGTAATGCATTTATTTTGGACACAGAAGAATTATGTGCAGAACTCGCTTATTCTAATACTTTAGGCCAGCAGGAATGAACCACTGTCAAAGGAAGTCAGCGTGATAATGGAATGCTCAACGTGCTAAATCATTGTTAATCAATCAACTATTAATACAGAGACACAACCTGATGAGCAGTTTTGCTAACTCTACAGCTACTCATAATAAATAATACTTGCTCGGATGTTCCAGAGAAATTGCTAAGTACAAATTACAGGAAAGCAGCAAATATATTTATTCAAAACTATGAAGTTATGTAGTTTGGCAACATGCAATGATGAACACAAAATCCAAACTATGATGAGGTGATTGGTGGCTAAGCACTCACACACATACAAACACACGTACGAGAGAATGGTCCGCAAAAATAGATGCAAGACATGTTAGCATTTAACTGTGTCAGTGGGAATGACAGCTGGTTTTGAAACACTCTTCAAGCGTATCAAAAAAAATAAGCTTGCAAAGCACCAGCCCATGTAGGAACACATTAAGCTACAAGTGATGGGTGAAGCACATTGTTAAAAGTATATATATTTAAAAAGTGGGAAGGAAATGAAGAGAGAGGAGAAGAGGAGGAGGAGAAGACAAAGAGAGGGGTTTGCCAACCTATAGTAGGCTGAGTGGTAATTGAAGAGTTTGATTCCGAACGTAACATTTTACTCCCGTGATGATGAACTAGAAAAAATGACACAGGACATGGGTCACATTAAAGAAAATCGTTAGCAGAAGAAGAAATCAAGTACAGCAGCTGCATATGCAAGAGACTTGGAGCACCAGGCCAAAAGACAGGACTCAGAGCAAAAGCTGTCTCTAAGTGCTCTGAAGTGAGTTCTCAAAGGTCTCCTAGGCAAAAAAAAACAAAACCAAAACCACAGCGCTTGGATAGACTCAGCTGCAATCCCAAGTACACTTGTGTAACAGTATTTATCTGCTGACATAAAGAAGTAATATAAACAAATGATCTTCTATAACTAGGTCAAGTACTTTTAGTTCATTGAAACGTGTTTTATCTGAAATACACGAGAAGTCCTTGATGGAAATGCAGATTTGCTAGGTGAGCTGCTTAAGGAAAAGTCTGAACTTCCACCACTGACTACTTTGCAGCAATGACTTCCACAAGACTAGGATTAGGTACCAATGCACAAAGTCCAGCATCAGGATGATTTTATAGAGATTGATATTACTTTAGACCCACTGTGTTGACTTACTCATTTGTTCATGTATTTCCCTTGAAACAGGGGATATTACAGAAAATACTACAGAGATACACAGCATAAAAGGTTTATTAAAGAAGAAGGGATAAAATTCCAGAGGACTCTTAATCTGAAGACAAGAATACAGAATTCCAATAGATTAATTAGAGAGTTATTAAGTATTGTATCTCTCTGTGTCGACCCATGTAGGAACTGCAAGTCTACCTGCCAGCAGGCCTAAGAAAAATGTTTGGGATACTTGAAAACTAATCAAGTTAAACCTCCAATGAAGTCAGATATTTTGAGGCACATTTCCTTTTCCGCTACCATGACCTTTTGAGGCATAGGGGTAGAAAGCTATAAAGTAAGGATGGTTCTGCAAGCATAGATGACTTCCCTACAGTAGCAGGTGCAGAATCGGTGCTGAATTTCACGCAAACCTTTGTTCCAATACCAATAACTGTGATATTACTGTTACATTTCTTTAGTAAACAATATATGCAATGTGTTGGTAATTTTCAATACTGCTGAAAAACTCACAGATGTTATCACAAGGTTATGACAGCTCTTTTATGATACTAGCATAAGAAGTTTGTAACTTCATAAGAAGTTATATGGTACCTTTAAAGCCTGTAGAGAAAGGTTTCTAAGCCTTAGTGACACACTGTCAGTCCTTACAGGGTTCTGTGGTAGCTTCTTTCTGGATTTACCATCCTTGATTTAGCCCGACAATTGCTACAAATACAAGCTCTCCACTCAAGGTCGGTATCAAACCGTTTAGAAACCTCAGTCCCACAGTAGAAGTTATGGGAGACAGCTGACACTGGAGTAAAGTCAATAGGACAGATAATGTCTCTGCCTTCACTAGCTCACCTGCCTCTCCTAAACCCCTCTGTGCTGTTACTGCACTAAGATGATATTGATTGTGATTCTACAGAACCCCCGAGAGGTAAAAATGCAGTAAATTTAATGATGGTAGTTAACAGGATAGAGTGACTCAGTTACTGCAGGTCAGCTCAGTCTGAACAGTCATTACTATTATCCTTTCTGCAATTTTACTACTCTGGCTATGATTTGACTTGTACCTCTCCCACTCCATTCACAAATGGCTTCTTTCCTATCTCCAACTGTTCCTCCAAGAACGGTGCCAGACAGCCTACTTCCCCACTGCAGGAGTAGGCTTTCTGAAAAACTAAGAAGTCATTACATTGCTGTGTACTGATACAACAATGCATCTGATGCAATGCCCTGGAGACCACAGTGACAGAGCGCTCCCTGCTCCATCCTCCTGACCAGAGCATTTTTCAGTTGCTTTGTACAAGGCTCGGGGCTCTGCAAAGTGGTTCTGGGGAGGAGGATGCCAATAAAAAGACAGGGCTACAAAGGCAGAGCCTGAAAGCCTGGGCACGGCCACTGGCCAGACCAAGTTTTTTGCATTGTTGTTGTTACTTTTCAGTTCAATTGCCGTATTTTGATTTATTGCCTTAAAACTTCTCTCTTGCCGAGGAGATTTTATTGGACATTTCTGTGTGCTATTTCTGCCAAGTCACAAAAGCAGCTTACATGCCAGAAACTCTATCTGGGCTAAGTTCAGTTCGTAATTACACCACTAATGGTGGAGGAACTGCACGGAAGACACCACAGTTATTCTAGACATACATCAGTGCAAGTGAAGAGGATCTTAACCATGAGATTTAAAGTTTACAAGAACAGATCGTTACGTGACATTTAGTGAGATGATGTTCACAGAACTGGCAGTTTAAACAATTCAATCTCAATCTTGAGACAATGAATGGTGACTGTATCCAAATAATTATCTGCGTGTCCATTTTCACAGTTGTCTTACATACCCCTGCAAGGATCATTTTTCACTAAGAACTCATCGAGTGCCATCCAGCCACCTCCAACACGAACCATGACTGTACTTCGTAGGATACGAACGAGGCGCAGTTGTTGAGAGTCACCAAACTGCAATAAAAAAATCAAACAAGAGTCTGAGGTTCTCGGTCATTCTGATGTAGCTCAATGCTGATTGGTTAAAAATCAGTCACTTCAAAAAGTTTATTTTGACATTTAAGTATTAGTAAATGCTAAAAAAAATAAATTAAAAAAAATCAGATTTATTTATGCAGATTATTAAAGCTGTTAAGATTTCAAATCAGATGCCGCTGCATTAATCCAAAGGAGATGGCAGGACGGTAAGAAAGAATCTCAGGTTTGATTTTATGCTTGGTTCTCAAATGTCTGAGCTCATAAAGGAAGCAAAATTAGTAACACATTATTTAATTGGTTACGGCCTAAGTATGTGCAGATTAATGAAGACCTATTTGCATTAGTTCACTGTTAAAATCTTAAGCAAACTCTCTTCTGCAATAATCTCGTTTTTAATTATGTCAGCTGAAAGGAAGGCAGCATCCCTTTAAATGATCAGAATGTGAGCTGGCAATTCAATGCATTATGAGCACTGCACAGTTCTATCCACTGATTCATTTACAGGGATATTTTCAGGTATAGCATTGACACTGCTCACCTATAGTGAGGTGCATGTGGGGAAGGGAACATTCAATAAGCAATGAATGACTGAGAGCTATCATTACTGTCCTTTGTTAGAAACTGTTTGTCACCTCCTCTGCCTGCACACTGAGGTTCTTCACAATTCAGAGATGCACAAAACCCTGTTTCACACTGACTCTAGTACCAGCCCATTCTTCCTTTGGGCTGACAGCCAGGTCTAACTTATGGTTCCTTCTTGAAACGTATGCAACAAAACCTGTACGCAGTATCACCCTTCAAATCTGGATCAAAGAAAACACGACCAAAAAGTTGACCCCACAGTTTCATTAAAACTAACCAGAAGAATTCAGTGCTTTTTAGCCAGTGCCACCGATACCAATTATGTATTCTGATATCAGATCATCAGGCCAAATGTGGGGCTCTACCACGCACGCATGCGGAGCACTCACTGAAATACCAGGAGTCAAATACACCTTTTTGGGACAATCTCTGACCCTTGGAGAAGGCTGGCCATAGTTCAACTGCACCTACTTGCTCCAGTGAGGGGACTGAAATGCTTTAAATGCAAATGACGCAAACGTGCTCCCTAATTGTTAAATGACTTTAGTTGTTTGGTACTACTTCAGCCAAGAAAGAAAAATAAGTTTAAAGGAATATTACTTTTAGGAACCAAACAAAAGCAAAGCTTGCTGCTTAATTCAATAATATTTTTTAAAATTATAAATAAGAACATTCACGTGAGCATTATTTGTAAGGGCTCTTTACTAAGGCATTCAGTATATGCCAAACAAAGAACCATTTTACATATGCAGATCAAAAGTAAAAAGAGAAATGGTGTCCAAATTGATGCCATTTATTTTCATTGCCTTGTTTCTAAGGTCATTTTTTCCTAGACATTCTAAAGATCCCATCTTTTTTCTTTCCTGTATGTTTTTTTCTCCACCCCAGCCTAATTTGTGAGTTAAACTTCATCAGGCAACTATACCAAGGGCCATATACACTTTGGAAACTACCTAGGCTGTGGTTAATTCAGACAGTGGGGCTTCTGGAGAATAATGCAGGTATCTATCACAGCATTTTTCCTCGTGGTAATTCAATCCATTTCCTTCTTAAAATAGCCTAGATAACAACCTTCCTTGAACAATATTTACCATTGTTTCAAATAATCAGAGGTAAAATTACTGGGTCAAAAATATAGAGGAATTCTAGTTTAAGCTACAAAAGGGCCTGTTCTTGACAATAGCCATATAAGAGCACTGTCACTAGAGAAGCCTCAGCCAACTTCCTGTAGGTACTTTTTACTACGATGCTGTTCTGCACCAGCACAAGTTAGATGCTTTCAAAAAATACTGTATTTTTCCCAGATCTGAGAGTACAGATGGCAGATAAGAGGATTAACATAAATTCAAACAGTCTTTTCAAATAGAGGTTTGTTCTATACGTGGAAAATTTTAAATTATTACTTATACTGCTTGAGGCATGTGATAAGATTACCCACTGCTCTTTGTGCTTTCTTCTATAGTTCAACAGGCTTTGCCAGTAAATAAGAATGCAACTATACTTTCAACATCTCTAGATTTAAAATGTCTAATGCTGTTAACACTAGCATTTCCAGAATGGGTTATATATATATTTTATTGCCTTTACAAGATACTAATGGTATCTGGTTTGTATAAAATGTTTCCATTCTTACCAGGCAAGCATGATTTAACACTTCAAGGAGCTGTGTATCAGTATGTGCCACAGGAGTAAGAGAATGTTGGTTAGTATATCCTGCCTGTACCCCTGCACGGTGCCACTGCAGTTTGACTTGCTGATGACACAACTGACACAAATGGTTCTTAAACATGGCCCTAATACATTATAGATCTGCCATACCTCTTTCAAAACACTTTGGGAGACAAAATAGTCTAAAGTGGAACAGCAAGTTTAATTTGTCCGTTTCTGAAATACGTATTTACTGATGCCCTGCATTAGTCTATAAAATAGCAATGATCAGCTAGGTTCTTAATCAGTCTGCTTGACTGTACAGAGATTTTAATTTTTTTTTTCTGAAAGCAAAAATATTTTCCACCTAATTTGCAATAAACAAGTGGTATGACACTGGGATCTGTGTTTGCTGTGATTAGCCTTTAATCTGATAGCCTTAAAAATTACAACAAAGTATTTTTAAGCATTCTGCTATAAAACTGAAAATGGATAAAATAATAGTGATTCTAAAATTGCAGATAAATGCTCAAGATTTTTTACTATGGGAATTGCTGCTGACCATTATCTGGTTCCTTTAAAAGTAATCTCCTTCATGAGGAAAACGGCCAAAAAAAGCAGGTGAGGGATTGAAGAGGAGGGATCCTGAGACAAAGAATGCTCCACAGCATTTAAAGAAATACCACAGCTGACCAGCAATGAATTAGCTGAAGATGAAAGGATGGCGAGAAGACTGACCATTGCAAGCTTAAATCACTATGAGTTAGAAAAAATTTTAAAAATTAAAAAAAAAAGAAAAAAGAAAAAAGAAATGTCATAACACATTCCACTGGTTTATACCTGATTTCCCAGGAAGAACTGATAAGAAATGAAAAATGGAAGAAAGACACGATTAGTTTACAGGAAATTCTCTATATGACTCTAGAACACATGCAAACTAACACATTAGACATTCTACATAAAGTATCTACTTCAGAGCAGGTAGCTAGCCATCCGGAGACTGAATATTGGAAAATATTCAAGGCCTTCACTTCCTTCCCATTGCTGTCTCTGTGGTCTTTTAAAATCATCTACAAGTATTTAGCAAACTCTCTTAGCCAAATATTGCATATTTCATCTGAAATTGTTCTGGTTGTTGAATCTAGGGGTAGCAGATCTTTCTCTACAATGTGATTTTTCTGTGATCTAAAATCGTTCCGCAGATATCGAACACATTTCTTGCACTTCTTCAGAAGGAACAGTGTGCTCCAATGAAATGACAAGGGAGGATAAAAGGGATGGAATATGCTTTGGTATAAGTTCTTTAAAGTACAACACAATAACGCAGGAAAATATTACTGTTTTTATGAAACTAATAGAAAATCAGCTACAGATGAAAAACTTGGGGGATCCAGACAAAAAGACTGGCTTCAAAGGAGGTGGTGTATGTATGTGCATATGTATGTATGCATACAGTTAGCTTTTAAAAATTCCCACACGTTGAGAATGGTTTCAGTAGTTTCAGTGAAGATGAATACAAGCAGCAGCCTTTTCCCATATTTTTAGCCTATATGTTCTAACAAGAAAAAAACCCCATAGAATTTAGACAAGCTGAAAGAACTAAGAAGATCCTTAGAAGACTTACCCTGTACTTGTTGTCTCCAATCTGTTCCACTTGAAACCGTTTTGCACATTTACATTTAGCTACCTGCCTTGTAACCTGCAAAAAACCACAACTGGATGATTACTGCCAATACCCCATTTCTAAAAATACGTGTTAACTGGTAAACTTCCTATTATACAGGACTGAAAATAAAATTCAAGAACTTGACTCCAGTACAATATAGTGCAATCTACGGAAGCAGAGAATTGTACCTCATCTTCAATTTTGTCAGCATCTGTGAGAGGCTTGTATGCATCCTTGTTTGGATGAAGAGCTGCTACAAATTCGTAATAGTCAATATATCCATCACCATCTCTATCAAAAATGTCTGCAACAGCACTCATTTCCAGTCGGCTTGTTGGGAATTCTGTAAGACAAAAGACAACAAAGGCAAAGGTTTTTGGCTTTTCAATCTTATTACAGTGAAAGGCTTTATCGCAAATATTAAAAAGTTTTTTAGCAGTGGGTGACAGACAATGCTTATGAAAAAAGCAAGGACAGTCAAAAGGGTCTTTCTGAAAAATGATCTGGATCTCCAATGTTACCTAGATAGTGGATTAAAATTAATAGCAGAGTGTGGCTCGAAGAGAGACACACAAGCGAGGGCAGAGATTAAACTGAAAGATGTATGTATTTTCCTTAACATTTTGACCTTTGCAGTGTGTAAAATACCACATATTAACAAGATAAATTGTTAGTGAGGAAAGGTCAAGTGAGAATTTCACTGCTAATTATATTTGGAATGCAAGGTCTTCCCACTGCAGGAACAACGCATGGTCAAATCCTTCGATAGATCAAGTTCACAGCAGGAGAGTATTAACCCACACACTGATTCTCTAAAAATGGTCAAAAGAAAATTTCAAGATGGTGAACAGAGGTGAAATCATTGAGTATTTAGCAGTTATAACAGGTTAATACCAACTGAGTTAAATGAGTAAACTGTTCAACCTCTTGGTGGTATCAGTTTTTCCCATCAACTTCTGTCAATCCACGCAAGACAGTGATGTTCACACACAGTAACTGTATTACTGCATTTCCTAAAGCAGGGGGGAAATATATACACTACAATATTCTCCTACTGAATAACTTTAACATGAAAAGCTATAAGCAGGCCCATTCTGAATCTTCACCACTAAAAGCAAAAGTCTGTATGATCTGAAGATAAAGGATTATATTAAGTCCTCACCTGTTATGAGTTAGTTGGTAAAGGGAAATGTGATTCCAGAGAGACATGAGGTGGAAAGCTTACGTTACTACCAACTGTGCATCCCTAAGGAATACTGATCCATCAAGAAAGCCAGGAAAAGTCCCTTCCCAGTCTGACTGCCAGACATTTTGATCCTCATTATACAGGTATCTGAACATGGTCATCGTTTCAGAAATCACATGGTTTTCTTGTATAAATTGAAACTATTCCACATAAGTTCTTTAATAAGGATCATATGAACTGAGTTTGGAAATTATCTATATGTTTTATAAGGTATGGCTTACTATTATAATCAATGAAATGTAATTGCTGAAGTGGCAAGTGTACTGTAGGAATGACAATCAGAGTCCAGTCAACTATTAATCAGCCAGTAACATAAATGTGACATTTTTAATCTGATTCACGCTGTAAAAGAATTAGAATTTCTAGAACCGGGAAATATTTGCAAGTAAAATAATTATAGTTAAATTAATCATAATTAATGACTTCAAAAGGGAAATATGTGACCTTCTAACACAATAAACCGCACAATCAGATTTTGTGAGATGTTTGTTCCAAGTTCAACATTCAGTTAATTTTAAAACTTACTTGAAGAAAGAATTCCATCGATAAATTCCTGCCTTGTTATCTTTCCATCCTGATCTTTATCAATCCTCCTAAAGAAGTCCATCACACGAGACTTCTTATGGTTCATCCATCGCATGTATTTTTTCCTCCAAATATCAAAATCAAAGTTGGCAAATTCTCTCAGCTTAATATGAAAAAAAACCCAAAACAACAAAAAAACAAGAACTTTTTTCAGTTGAAGTCATTCAATCTAGAAAAATCAATGAGATCTCATCTCCCTTCTTTTGAGTAATTGGGTCTTTTGAGGACCTACGTAAACATTTTGAACATCTTAACTGTTCTCACATTTAAAATGAGAATGACAGCTTTTAAAGTACTTTAAAGCACGTCTATCACAGCAGCAGTTTGCTGCATCAGACAATATAAGACAACAAATACGTAAATTCTTTACAGCATTGACAACTTAATCCAGAGTAAGCAAATTTATGCAAAACGTCTGTATATCCTGTACAGTCCTTCTCTGACCTCTTCAAGTCTGTCCAAAGCATCATTAAGTTTTCTTCTTCTTTCCAAGGCCAGAAGCCAGACTTGCTGCCATTTGCTGACTAAAAGGTTTAGCCGTGGATTCTTGGTTTCGATTTGTGCCTGTGCTGCTGAGGGATAGATGCCTGGGGTTGGGGAACGCTTTCCTGTGAAAACACGATAAAATGTGTAAGCCTCACCCGTTCAACCAAAACAAACATTCACATGAAAGGTACTTGACCTTCCTAAAACTACTCTTTCCTGTCCCAAATACTAAGCCCATACCCTGATATGATTCCATCTAATGCGATATTTTATTTTACTGTCTCCTTTGCTGGAGAAGGAGCAGATGGTGGTTAAAGCATCTTTTGTCTCGCCAGAAGCAGCTTGTAGTGGCTGCACTAGTGAAGCTGCACAGGTTAAATAAAATTTCTCAGAGGGTTCCACAGTAACCAGTAATGATTTTAGAAGCAGGTTCCATGTATGGTTAAGTATAAAATACTACAGGTAAGTATATCTAAAAATACAAAAAGCAATTTTCTCACTTGATAATTCACTTTCCATTCAACTTCATTGAACACACTTTCTAATTGGATCCATATAATTTCACAGACAGCAAGAGCAAAATTTTGTCTCTGTATCTTTATGTAAAAGAAGCTGTTTACACCTTCAGATGACAGTATATTTGCAAAGACTCAGCATGTGCACACTCTAGGAAGTTTAACAGCACATGAAAGGCTGCATACTTTAACAACAAGTATTCAAGCAAAATTTAAAGATACAAGTTCTTCTATGAGACATTTTCTCAAAATGAAAAATGAGGGATAATTAGAAAAATCAGCTAAAACAATTTCACTCTGTTTCACTGGAAGCTAATCAAATCTATTAGGTTATTAGTAATCTGTTATCCTTACAGATAGAGCAATGGTGTGTGAGAGCTGCCCCAAAATACTTCACTACTTACTTCCTGCTCTCCCCTTGTCAAGGACAGGAATATGAGATTGCACTGGAGTAGGTTCAAGCGCCTTTCTTTTATAGGTCTTTGTAACTTTATCCACATCGGGTTGTTTTCTGGTCATTTCCTCCATGAATGTCTGCAATCAGATAGAGGTAGTTTTAATTAACAATACACAAAAGTGACCACAGGAATGAAAATAACAAACCATACAATAGCAGAACGCCAAAGTTACAAGAATGGCACAGAAAGACTCTTACAATGCCAGCCTCACAAAAAAGACACAGACAAAGGTTTTGTAGGTATGGAAAATTGGGAGTACAAGCTTTTAAGAACACTATGGCCTGGCTGTTAAAGAAAGGCTAAATCTAAAAAACAAGTCTATCAAACTCCTTTTTTAAGTGTGTCTGGTGAGGAGATGTACAACAGAATTTTGATGCACAACAGAAATTTGAGTACTCAGGTGTTCCTTGCTGTCCAGACTGCAGTTCACAGAAGCAAGAAAGCTTTGGTGTGTAAGCTGGGGTAAGCCTTTGAGCATCCACTGCACCAGTAGCTCCCACAGGCACTTCATAACCCCATTTTTAAAATCCAATCAGTAAAGCCACACTAAGGCAGCATCACTATCACATATTTCATGTGAAGGTTTTTTTTATTATCACTGTCCTCGTTCCTATGAGGAGTTGTACATCTGCTTTTAGAACAACGCGGCACTGAATTTTTGTTTGGTTGTTTTTTTACCTCTGTGTTGAATAAACTAAACATACAAAACACACAACTGAGTTTCTGAAAAGGGATTTGATCATTGAGAGAGAAAATAGCTAAGGAGATTCACACTTGATTACGAAGCCTAGCGGAGACGTGCGCACCATTTGTGGATTGTGTAGGACACGTGTCACTTAACATGCCTTACCTGATGTTCTGCTATAAGTGCTTTAACTTCCTCAATCTCCTGGGGGATAACCTCTTTATCTTTTTCAGTAAGTGTAGTCTCTGCCCACTGCAACCACGACAGCAAGGCTTCCAGCAACTCCTGGTTAGCAATAAGTCCAGCCAAAGCTCCTGCCAGCCTCTGTTGATGTTGTTTAGCCCATGCTAAGACCTTGATGAAAGAACCAATGCATGACTATGTGCACATCTGAAATTCTTCAAAATGTATTTAAAATTGCTCTGCTAACTGTAAACCCTGAGATTCCTGTCAGGACTATTGATGTTTGATTATCAAAAGATATTAGGATGTAGTGGCTGATCACCAAAGGTACCAGGCAACTAGAACTCCCAGTTCAACACATTGTTTTCCACAGACATTCACAAAGCATAAGTTAGTCAATCACACAAGATTTGGTGTCCATATTCCTCCTGGACACTCTTTCGCACAGAAAATACCACCTTAGCAGCTGAGAGTGTGGTACACCCTGTAAGACCTACTTTCAGCCACTTAAATAATTTGGAATTCTTCTAGATTAAGCATATATTGGACTCAAATCCATTTAGTGCAATTAGAAAATGTTTCAAGTTTGACCTGTGTTTTCTTTCCTTTGTAAATTTTAAGTTTCTCCCTAAAAGCTATTGGCTTTCTTCACATGGGAAGTGTCAGGCAGTATTTCCTTTAATACATATAAACAAAGAAGCTTGACCATCTGCTTTAGTTCTTAAAGTCCTATAAGTTTTAAAATAAAATCGAGGGAAGCATGGTATTCACATCCATCACTGTGAATATTTCAAGTGTTTAGTTCTCAACAGCTGCATCATTTCCTTCCAGTGTAACTACCATGTTAGTTGTCAGCTATGTTCCAATCAAAGAGGGACTGTTGCAATGAAGATGGCTTGACATATACTGACCTCTTCAAACCTGGCTCTGATGATTGTTATCCAGTGCTTAATAGTGGTGATGGAGTCTGGGTGGCAGATAGCTAGGATAGCTTCACCCATACCTGTTGCTTTATTTAGTTCTGCCTTTTTCTCTTCCAGTTTCTTCATAAATTCCTAAACAAGAGGTAACAATTTCAGTTAAGACAAAATTTGCAAGAGAAATCTGAGAGTATAATCTAGAAGGTCACGAGCCTCTACATCGCACAGATTCAATTTGCAAGAGGCAAGTTTAACTTGTCTGAGAAAAGTTAATGTTTAAAAAGTCTATTCCACATAAAGTACTAAATGAAGCTCCAAAATCTTTACCCCAACTTGCCACTCCCTAAAAGCCCACCATACTGCAAATACTTGAAAGACACATGTCGTAATTAAAAAAAGGAGGAAAATCACAGCATTTTAGAAGTACTGTAAATCAACTATGTGATGGTTGGAATCATTATTGGCAAGGTTTCAGGTGCCTTAGTCTGTCTGTCAGTTACAGTAATTCTTTATAATAAACTGTGGAGCTCCTAGCAGAGGCTGGAAATGTCCGACTATAATTACATGCTCAGACAAGATGATAGAGGACTTCAGGAGCAGCTAAACTAAACTAACACAAATGTGAAAACTCAGCAGCTGAGGGGGAGGGAGAGAGCAAGAACAGGGACAGAGACTACTAATTAAGCAGCTGTTTTCAGAGGCACTGCCATGTGGGAAAAATCTTGTAAAAGCAAAAGGATGTTTACAGCTTTAGACATCCCAGCTCATAGCCATTGCTGTTCCTAGGGAGTCTGGCAGAGGAAAGGGTGGGCAAGATCAGAACTGGGCAGATGGACAACAGAAGAAAAAAACTGAAGGACTTTCCCCATCCTTCTTACAGTTTGTGTTTCTTTCTTTTATTATTATTATTATTACTGCTGCAATAGTTTTACTATTCTGCCTATTCTGTTATGTGAAAACGTTGTGTAAGTCTGTGTGTCTTTGTAAGCACCCCGAACTGCAACTGCCAGCATCTCTCAGTGCTTAGTGAAACTGTTTGTTCTATTTTAACATCTTTAATTGGGCTACAAAATGGAACTATGTCTCTGAAAGTTTAACTTTTCCACTCTCCATCCATGAAGAAGGGCTATTTTGGATTCCAGAAATTAAAGATCAACCAAGTCAGATCTCAGAAAATTCAAAATCACCTAAACATTGTAGAACAGATTCTACAACTCGTAATGACACTACTCCATGCCTTTACAAATTAAATATGAAACTATTATGAAATAAAACTGAAGGGAAAAAAAAAAGTTCTACCTTGTTCTAAAAGCCTAGAATACATAGGCTGTATATTTAAAGAGATTCATTACATACTGATTTAGACTTAAGCTTAAATGAATGTCAGAGTTCAAGACCTTATCACAATAGCAGTCTTTCCCTCATAAAAACACAGGAGTTCTTAGGATATTTCAGTTCAAAATAGTTTTGGGGAAATCAAGGTTGGTTGTAGCAAGAGACTACCAAAGCAGAGCGAGGGTCAGGAAGAAAACAGGCAACACCACTGTATTTCCTGCAGAACTGTACTAGAATATCTTAAAATGTACATCTGTGACACACTACATACAGTGTATTAAGCTTTCCCTCAGTAAAGGATACTAATTGTATTGAACTCTGTGGCAGTCCAGCGACACAGACACAGTTACAAGAGAGGAGATGGGATGCTTCTCATTAACTAATGCAATGCATTAACCCACTGCACCCCTCAGTCCCTAGAGAGGATGGCAAGTGACAGAAACCTTTCTGCCTGAGATTGTAGAGTTCATTACATTGTGTGCAGTATTAAAGAAAAGAAAAACAGTAACGGGCATAAAGATGGAGTGTCTGGGTAAAATATCATTCTGAAAAAAACCTTTCAGCACGCAGTCAGGTATAAATGCATTAAAACTTATTTCACAAGAACCACGGTGATAAAAGGAAGATACATTTCATATTTACATAAACAGTGTCATAGTCATACATATTTTGATAATACTATTGCAGCACTATAATACTGACGTGGTGTTTTCTACCAGTATCTGCAGATATTCAAAACCAGCCTGCTCTAGATGAACCTGCTTTGGCAGGGGGGTTGGACTATATGATCTCCAGAGGTTGCTTCCAACCCCTACCATTCTGTGATCATTTATTAGATTTGTCCTTCCCCCCCTCTTCTTGAAAACTGTTATAAGCTTGAAAAGAGAGACCAGTCATTCAAGGAAGATTTTGCTGTATGTGCTTATTGAATGGTAAAGCAGCAGTGCCACAATCTTTCATAGCTTGACAATTTCTGTATTTCTATTATTTGACTTGTAAGAAGAAAATTTGGTTGAGAACACATCTAAAGTCTACTTAAAACTTTAAAGTACAGTACGGTCACATCTAACACTGAGGTTGACTGTGTTTTGCTGGTGATTATTCTCTCCAGCTGGACATGGTTTCTTAGAGACAACCTTTGGTTTGAGTTTCCAAGTTATTCTTCAGCTTTGGCAACACGATTTGGAGGTTTTGTACAGAAAGATTTAGTTAATCAATCTATATTGCAGTGGGAAAAATTTAAGATGCTTCTTTCTAATGACTGCAGTGGAACTGAGATGTAATTCAGACAGTTCTCTCCTCTGTATTCAGAAAACAAAACAAAAACAAAAAAAGAGAACCGACAAAGCACATGTGGAGGAAATGCAACTAAAAGACCAATTTCATTGCATTGCAGACAGCAGGGTACAACTGCAAGCATCAGCATACACTGATGTATACATACATTTGCCAGTTAAAGACTAGTACCCATTTTCCAGGGCCCAAAATTAAACCTAAAAACTTTTTCGCATTATTGAAGCTTGAGTACCGTGAAAACTCCCTGGTTAAGCAGCATTAGACAGCCACACCCTGTACACGCTCCTCTGAATAATAATATTCCCAAACTGAATTTAAACAGAATGCTTTTCCACTCTTCATTTTCTAAGTTTTGTTATAACTTTCTTCAGAACAATGATGAAAAAATCCATTACTCTTATAATTTGTCCTATAACATCCTGGGCAGTTTCATTTTTATGCTACATTTCTTCTAAGTGCAGTAGTAATAGCGCCAAGAGAGTTTTGCATGGGCTTAAATATGCACGTTTGTAGCCTTCTGTTTGGAGAGTGAAAATACAACCTCTGTGCTCCTTATTTAGCCATTTTCCCATGTCATTACTACAAAGGTAGTTTGATGGCCTATAATCTAGAATCAGCAGCACCTATGGCACCGCAGTATTTCAGTACCTAACGCATGACTGCGCACGGTTTCACCGCGACAGAAGGTTAATGGATAAGAGCATCATTCTCCTGACATTTACAGATGACCTTGAAGTATACGCTCAGTGGTGCTAAGACAGACAGATTTACTTTTGCTGCTGTAGCAGTCTGTGTTATAATTGTCAGGCAGCATATATTCCACAGAGGGGTTTGCATCTGTCTCTAAATGTTTACATCAACTTTCTAAAGGCCCATTATTTTTTTACCAAGCCCAGACGACTCAAACGACAGTCCAACACCACTATGGGCACAAAACTATCAACTCCATTGAATTCTAGCTTCTCTATAGAAATAGTTGCATAATAACCATTGGATGTTGGGTATAACTATATGGGATATATGGGACTTTGCCTCCTTTCCTTTATTTACCCTCTAACAGACCTATTAAAGAGGACTCTCTTCATTTTCTTACTTACCCTGTGCTGGTCTATGAGTGTACGCAAGGCCTCTTCATCATCTGGAAGGACCCCATGGAAACGAAGAGCCTGCTCCGCCTCTGCCAGCCACTCCAAAAGGACATGGACAACAGAGTGGAATTCTTCTGCCTGTTAAAAACCAAGTAGTAGTCACGGTCACTCACGAGGGGATCTGACAGACACACTGCAGCTTACACAAGGAGACTGAGCCCACATTTGGAGTCATTAATCACGTATCAGCACTGGCACATTAACTTTCCATTAAAAAGTCAATGATATAGAGCACGACATTTTCATAACCATAAAAAATATCTCACGCTTCCCAAAAAATAATAGGAAGCCTAAAAGCCTGTTCATGCTTTTAGCCATCTGATTTATAGTGTATTTGCAGCTCAGCTGAGAATGTCATGCTTTTATGCTGACAAATTACATGAGGTGCTTTCACGGACCAGCTGGAGAGATGAGAACTATATTTTCTGCAATAGCCTAAATCACTGGTTAAGCAAAATTAATTGACAGCCTGTTATGTTCCACCTTTGGGCACAGCCATATTCAGAAACAATTAGTGTTTAAAGTAGCTCAAGATTGAGCCCGCTGAGAGACCAAAGAACTGGGCAAACACAGTACCCAGGGCAGGAATTTTGTACACAGCGGATACATCGCTATTGCAGGAGCCCCATCCTAGCAAAAACTGAAGCTAGCATATCTTCACAGAGCTCTACACCCATATTATCTCAGGTTTGGAAACAATACAGTTGGACCTATCTCTCTGGGATCAGTCCCAGCCAACACTGACATACATACTCCGTTCTAACTCCCAAGTGTACTTGGGACACAGCTCCGTGGATACAACGTACTTCACCATGCACTGCAATTGTGCCAATGGAAACAGGTTTTCAGTAAGCAATTTTACTTCTTTCCAATAAGGCACAAAGGGCATAAACACGATTGCAATCTCCAGCTTCCTGTGAAGAGGGCATAGTTCTTAATCACCCTTCACGCTTGACTGTAACTTCAGCGATTTCCTTAGATGGTAAGGGCTTTGAAACATTTGCTTTGCATTTGTGGTATAGACTAATAAGAACAGTAATAGTAAATGCTAAGAGGCAGTATTTATGCACTGTGGTAAAGGGATAGAGACCAGGTAAGCAATGCATGAGCAAGAAAATGAGTATTTTTGAATTCAATTAAATGACATTAAGTGAAAATGAAATGAAATTTTTGACAACTAGACAGCAAGGTATTTTCACTGTGTCTCATAAGTACACGTAGCATCAGTAATACTCCTCTACCTGCCGAAGAGCCTGTTCCAGTCGTGTTTGCTTGGATACTGACAGGGCACAAACTGTCTCCCAGCGAGTGCTCAGCTCCTGCATCTGGACTTTGACCCAGGAAGAGTCATCACGACTGCCTTCTATCAGCTCCCTTGCAGAGCGCTTCAGAGCCTGGACACTGCTTGTTCTTTTACCCAGCTCCTTCTGGAAAACCTAGGCACCAACAAATACGTTTGAAATGTTTCACTCATTAAGGCATAATTATGTAAAGAATAACAAAACCCAAATTTAGTTCAGTCAAGAATAACTCCATCTAAGTGATGCAAAACATGCAAGTTCTGCTTATTAGATTCCATATGAAGATATTTACACTCTCCCCTACCCTAATAAATGGAAATGGAATGCAGTAGGAAAATCTCAGGCAGATCCCGAGTACCCATCCTGATGCAATGCCTGGGAAATCCAGCCTCCTTACCACGCTGGCTTTGCACTCTTTATCAAAGTAATTGATCTGACACACTGATTAATGTGCAGGATTCCCACAGCAGGAAAAGATCAGATAAAATGCTAACAATCAAGGAGAACGTTTGAAATCATAAAACCAGAGATAAAACCCCATCTGGGGGTCCGACTATAAGGCTGTAGAGCTCACCACACAGTCATATATTTATATGAGTGTGTTCATGTTTGCAGATGGAACAAGCTCCAGTTACATAAAGGAAGCTCTTAAAAAAAAAAGATATGACACTTACAGCATACAGTGCCACTGACTAGGACTTACTTGTGATATACAATGAGATTTCAGAAGCAATTTCAGCATATTTCAGGCTAATTTTTATAGACAACCCATGTTTCCAAATACTTCTTTCCATGAGGAACAAAATCTCCCCCTCACTGAAGAGTTGTTGGATACTGGAAGTCACTGGTGGATGAACAGAGCGATCTTCACCTCAGAAACCTCCCAGGCTCCAAAGCTGTTACAAAGAGCTTTTGCAGTACCAGTAACTTCAACAGCCGTTACTTCCAACACACTAAGCTGCAAAACTAGGATTCAGAGGCACAGTCCTACATCTCCTCCTTGCTCCCATCTTCAAAACCACTTCAGTAACAAAATACTGCAGCTTGCCAGTGTAGGCTTCCTGGGCTGTAGTCTAGTTGTATACTCCTGTGCATAACTTAAGCACTGCAACTACTTTTCTCCATACATATACCTCAGCCCTGCAGATCTGAAAGGCTGCTGTAGTCAGGACGAGTGCACTGGACATTTGGTTAGCAGATGTAGTAAATAAAAAGCCCTGTCTCCCCCAGAGATTTCCAGCAGAGTAATTGTTGCCACCTCTTGTCCACATGCACGTATTCAGAAATGCACATTTGTGAATTTTGGCATGATATTCTTAAATACACAGGATAGCAGCATTACATGGAGTATCTCAACACTGACTGGTGTCAATGAGTCATTAACAGTTGTTTTCTTCCATGTATGTTTTATGGCATTTTCCATTGTCAATGACATGTTTGTGTTACAGAACTACTCCGTGTTTCCAAAAATCACAGAACAGCCAACAAAAGATAGCATTAAAATGCTACGTTTATGAATAATCTAATTATTAAAAAGAGAATGCTTTTGGAATTACCTTGTGGTTGTCGATCAGGTTCATCACTAAATCAATGTCTCCGTGTACTGGCTGATCTTCTGCTAGCTGAGGTTCAATTTTGTATAACCAGTCAATGAGAGCTTGCAAAGCATCAGTAAACTGCCCTGAAAATAACAGGGCTTCCTCCAGTTTATTTTGTCTGGACGGGAAAAAAAAGCAGGCACACAAAAAATTAAATGATTCATACACTATAATAAAACATTTTCAACACAAAATGCTATCAACTTAAGAGCTTTAAATCACTGATTTCTTTTTTAAATCACGGGACACAGCCCCACCTCCCCCAGTCCTCTGCATTTCTAGTACCTCACTGCTTTGGCACTCTTCACAATCAAACAAGCTAGCTGCTCTGGTTTTACTTTTACACAACAGAAGTCAAAACAGAAGCCAAAAAAAAATTCTCCTGAGCCTTTTTCTTATCTCCTAAATTATTAGATTGGTTTTCATTTACCTTTCCACTGACTTTCCACAAATTGTATCCCACTTATCCCTTAGTTCACTCAGCATATCATCAAGTTTCAAATTGTCATCAGCCAAGGAGGTTTTCTCTTTCAAGGAGCGTCCGGTCCTATTTGTGGTATCATACACAGAATGTTTGGCACCAAGAGATTTCTGGAATTCCTATATATATATATATATATGAAAGAAAAAGAAAACACTCATATAGAATTAACTGCTTACAAGCCACGGTCAATTATCTTTGACATATTGTTTGCAATGGTAATTAAAAATGTTGCTGCAAGAAACTTTTAAACGTACCACAAAATTTCTAGTCTGCTAGTGCCACAGTGCACCTGGAATAATATGAGGCTTGCCACCAGCAGAGTCCCTGCCTTTTGTCCCTCTCTGAGGATGTAGCTCTATGCATACTGGAACAACAACTGCCTTTGTCCCTCTCTGAGGATGTAGCTCTATGCATACTGGAACAACAACTTACAAAGCCCTCCTTCAGTGAGACCAATGATTCCTGTCCACCATAATATTCCTGAATTTCATCAAGTGAAAGAACTGCTACTTTGGGAGCCATGAACTGAGCAGTCTTCACACTACATTTTTACATACTAAGATTTCAAGCCAGTGTAGAGCACCCAAGGGGTACAAAGGTCATCTGTTTTAGCTCAGCTTGGTCAAACTAGGAAACCTCCAACCACAAATATTTAATCCTCCTAAGACTGAGACATACTACAACTAGAAAGAATTGTATGCTAAAAGTATACAGATCCAGGCACAAGAAGCAAGCAGGTGACATTCCAGTAACACACTTTGGGCTGGAAGTCATGATCCTAAACAGGTTTCTGTGATCCAGGAACTTTGTGAGATGACAGTGACACAGCTCTGCCTGACACACCTGTCAGCCCTTTCTGCACAGAGCCTTCTGGAAGCTTTTAAGAGGCACAAAAGAACACACAGAAACACAGCTCATCTGATATCACAGAGGAGTTAACCAGCTGACAAAGTAAATAACTAAATAAAGGAACATTGCCAAAAGACAAAAGCAGCCCTACACAGCAGCTATTAAATGGTAGCAATGCTTACAGTGTTTTATTTCACACCTTTGGAACTGCTAGCAGGACATTTGTTTTAAAAAAAAAAAATTAAATAAAATCCCAAATTTGCTTTAAGAAACTCATATATACAGAATCAAATAGTTTTGTTTTGTTCCTTTTTTTCACAAGAAAAGACCACTCTTGGGAGCGCCAGACCACCGAGGCCCCAGAGGAAGTCAGAATAGAGGAGGAGACTTCCTTGGTTAATGAGGACTGGGTTAGGGATCAACTGAGCAATCTGGATGTACATAAGTCCATGGGCCCTGATGGGATGCACCCACGAGTGCTGAGGGAGCTGGCAGAAGTCATTGCTAGCAACTCTCCATCATCTTTAGTAAGTCATGGAGAACAGGAGAGGTGCCTGAGGACTGGAAGAAAACAAATGTCACTCCAGCCTTCAAAAAGGGCAAGAAGGAGGACCTGGGTAACTACAGACTGGTCAGCCTCACCTCCATCCCCAGAAAGGTGATGGAACAACTTATCCTTGGCACTGTCTCTAGGCAGATCAAGGACAAGGGGGTCATCAGGAGCAGTCAACATGGTTTTGTCAAGGGTAAGTCATGTTTGACCAACCTGAGAGCTTTCTATGAAGAAATAATCAGGTGGATAGATGACAGTAGTGCAGTGGATGTGGTCTATCTTGATTTCAGTAAAGCATTTGACACCGTCTCCCACAGCATCCTGGCAGCTAAACTGAGAAAGTGTGGTCTGCATGATCAGGTAGTGAGATGGATTGTGAACTGGTTGAAGGAAAGAAGAGCTGTGGTCAATGGGGCAGAGTCTAGTTGGAGGTCTGTGTCTACTGGAGTCCCTCAAGGGTCGGTACTGGGGCCAGTACTGTTCAATATATTCATCAATGACCTGGATGAGGGAACAGTGTGCACTGTCAGCAAGTTTACTGATGATACAAAACTGGGAGGAGTGGCTGACACACCAGCAGGCTGTGCTGCCATCCAGTGAGACCTGGACTGGCTGGAGAGTTGGGCAGGGAGAAATCAAATGAAATACAAGGGAAAGTGTAG